>JASCZW010005647.1:0-155155 GCA_034211315.2 Aedes japonicus
TGCGGAACGTTTCAGTTCAACAAAAATGGGGCTGATTAAAAGCTGAATAGCATTTTCAGGCTGTATATGCGCTCTTTATCAGCTTATTAAGAAATGTGCGCAATTGCTTGAAAAAAGTAGAATTATCCACCCAGATAGATCATTTCCCTTCAAGGTTATGTCAATAGCGTTCGAGATTGAACTTTCCTTCGGAAAAAATGAATTAGTTTTAACACTCGATTTCATTTTTTTAGTTAAGTGGATAAGGACGGTTTTTCCAAACACCTGAATTGAGCTGCCCAAGCGCGATAGACGGGTACAGTAACTGTTCGCCAACTGGTTAAAAAGCCCAGTTAAAAAGCAAATAAACTTCAAAAATCAGCATTTGACATTTTGCTGTCAAAATCAGCAAGAAGCATGTAAACGACATATACGTTTCTTAGAGGATAGAAAAGTTGTTAAACTCTTCGGAATTTAGTCGTAATTCCATATAAACTAAGTCAAACATTTTGCACAATGTACATCTAGATCGCAATAACGCATAAGACATAAAAGCGTTATTTAATATACGTATTGTGCAATGAAATATTCCAACCGAAAGCTGATCGAAAGCCCCCTCGAAATTTATTTACATTTGAAATGTCAGCCCAGTTACCGAGCAGCATCCGCTAACGGGGCTGTGCACTTAGCCCAGTTAACGGACGGTTACTGTACATCCAATGAAGTTGGCTTTAATGGATAGCTGTATTGGTATAAGATACACAGATGAAAGACAACTTTTATTTGTTACTCTTAGTAACTGCGAGAGGCTATTTCAGTCTTTCGCTGAAAAATCGCTAATTATTGCATACCCACAATTGACGTTTGCGGGATTTTGGCTGTTTCCCATAGGTTTTCTGTCAATCTTACGTCAACGGAACATAAACGTTTCGATTGTGAGCCAGCCATTACGCTTAGAATTTCTGCAACCAGAGGCACTTGCGATCGATCCAAGGACATACAGGATCAAGTCCCTATCACTTCGAAGTTTTCTGAGCACAAACCTCAAATACTATTAGGACTTCCGGCGTGGAATTTTTAAAAATTGTTCGCTTCAAAAATGTTAGCAATTTGAGCGTTGTTTTATGATTTTTGGTCTAAACAATCGTGAAGTTTTAATTAATCTAACCTATAAATTTTATGGAAAAAGGACTCCCTCCAGTTTCACCTTAAAGAGCATGCAGCATTTACCTAAGCTCTACCAACCCTAATTGTAGGATGGTGATTTAAATTACTGGAATCAAGTTTGCAATGATATTCATAACTAAGCATTAAGATTTTCATTAGTAGATGCTTATGTTATTCATAACCCCTGAATATGGTGTTCATACGACAACTAGTAACAATCTTAAGTAAAAACATGTTTAAATTCCCCTTCCCAGTCATAAGTTAAAGTTATGATTTTCATAACAGATTCTTTTGTCGAAAATTCATAAGCGATTCTTATATAATTCTTAAGTTCTATTGCCTCAGTGTACTCGTGTTGGCGTGTGACTCGGGGTGGTGCGATGAGAAGTTTTTTTTTAAGAAAATCCGCACAGTCGATGTGGTCAGATCAACAATGAGCACACGTTGCAGAAACACTCGTCGGTTCGACAGTGTTGGTCCTGTTCTTCCAGTTAAGACATCGAAGAGCATATAAGATTCTATAGACGGTGCTTAGCAACATTTCCTTCCAGGAGCTCTAGCAATTTCGGTTGGAAAGCTTCTCGTTGGCGTACAATCCGCTTCCAATCCTTCAATCCCTTTTCTGAACAGTAAGAACTCTTTCGTCAGCATCTTCTTCTTCGAGATAATGTTGAGGGCAAATCGAACCACATATTCCATTGGCTGTATTGGAATCCTTTCAAAAATCGGAAACCTCTTCACGGAAGCTGTCGCAGCGAAATAGGTACTCTGTCGATTCTTGGGAAGTTCGTCTTCAGGTACATAGGGTTTCTGTTCAATGATTTATTATTGGTTGGTCCAGTATTGCTGGTCGATTACACCAAATACTACGATTAATTACCGATCGTTCAAAATGAGGTCGGCATGGTTGCCATTCGTCAGAATATAGCGACAACTGAATTGATCCGTAAGCTTGTATTAATAATATCAACAACCCTATTCGACACGAACGGCTGAAGAAAAGCTGGAGATTTTTGGATCCAGCTCAACACGATCGTCGAATCACTCCACGGCGTTACAGGAATAAACTGCAATCTAATGGCCGCAGTTGTTTTGTCTGCCATACGAGACAGAAGTAAACAGTTATTCTTACCCCAGATTCTTCGGGAGAATTCGAGACTTGCTACACACAAGTTTCGTCGTTACATAACCCTTTGATTGTACCAGTCATGTTGAGGGTCTATTCATAAATCACGTAGACGCATTTTCGAAAATCGAAGACACCCCTCCCTTCTCCCTCGTAGACTTTTCTCCATACAATTTTTTTAAATTTTAGCATTTCTCCATACAATTTTAGATTTTGGTCAAATCTCCCTTAGACACATACAATTTTTTACACTATTCGGTTATTTTTTACCGAACTTTCAACAGCTGAACGTTCGGTTATCCGATTTAACGGATTTCTTTAAAATTTGACAAGTTCCGATATTTTTTGTACCGGAATACTGTAAAATTTCACCGAAATCCGGCGAATAGGATTACCAAAGGTTCAGCTGTTGAAAGTTCGGTAAAAATTACCGAATATTGTAAAATTTTCTAAGTGTGTACAATCTACGGTGGAGTGCAGATGGAAGACGGAGGAGACGAATGAACCACGAATTGTATCAGTTGCTGTTAGAACCTCCCATCGTACACATCGATAAATCGGTCGACTACGATGGGCTGGGCATGTCGTAAGACCTTCGAACGATAGCCCTGTTAAAATGGTTCTCGAAAACAAACCGACGGGTACAAGAAGAATATGCGCACAACGAGCAAGGTAGGTCGATCACATAGAAGGCGACCTACGGACTCTCCGCAGACAGCGAGGCTGGCGAGGTACAGCCATGGACCGATTACAATGGAGACAACTTCTGTTTGCAGCAGAGGCCACACCGACCTTGGTCTGATTGATTTGATTTTTTTGCGGGAACTTCTTCATCCCAGTTGTGGTTTAGAAATCGAACTTCACGAAACATCAATTTCGCTGTTGTAGCTACCGGTCAGCAGAGACCCAGTGGACCAAAGAACTTCCCTATTTCACTGAGTATCTTTCGACAGATCATCGGCTGGCAGTTCTCTTTGAGATACTGAACGAAAAACAAACCTGGAATTGCATTCCACACAACACCCAGAGTCTGCACGAACGCCCTGGCATTTGGGTCCTCCAAATCGAATGTAGTACTCCACCGATTCTTCGGGATCACTGTTTCATTAGAGCACCACTTATGCGCATCAAAACCGCCACTTCCTCGATCGTATTCGCCCCACAAAGCGCATCATCAATGTAGAAGGATTTCTTCAATGGTGCGGCTGCCAAAGCAAACTGTTCTTTGCCGTCGTTAGCTAGTTGCAAGGAACGGTGACGAAGTCATTCCGTAGGTTACCATAAGCAGTTCGAACACCTTTGGCAACTGTGTGCAGCCATCCCGTCAAAGTATGCGCAGGAATGGTGTATTATCCCCTTTTCTTCTTATTCTCCTTTCTCAGGTGAGCCATCACTTTACAGCTCAATTCAAAGACCAGTAACTAAGTCTATATGCCCTCCGGGTATTTGAACGTCTACGTCGACGATGATTCTTTTTGCTATGGATCTCACAAATCCACTCGGCTACTTCCTTGAATAGGTAATGATTTTGAGTTTTGAACAGTTCAATTCGGGAGAAGAATTTGTTATCAAACGAAAACATGAAGTTTTCGTGTGATAGCAAATTCTTCTATATCATTGAAGCGTGGACAGTGGAGTAACAAATGTTCTGCTGTTTCTGGTTCTTCGCACCAGTTACCCGAGCACCAACACTTGACGAAACACCTCAACGAAAGTATGTCAACAATGAAGACGAAACGATAACAGCGAAAGTGCAGTAGAATCAACACCAAACGCCTTCGGACAATTGGTCCAACCTTCAACCACAGGCAGACATTCAAGCTCGAACAAAACAATTCAGATTTGTTGTGTAAAATTTCAAATTTAATTACGTTGGAATCATCTTGCACAGTAGCGCCGCCTAGTCAACTAATTGCTACATTAGGTCTGATGATTTGACTGGCAGCACATTTTTCCCCTACCAATACCAATAAAAACAAACCATGAGGGAAGCCATGTTTTTAAACAGGAGAATGAGATGAAGTCGAACATCTATCGTGCTTCAACATTTCATTGATGGATACTCCGGTCGTTGATTTCGCTGACTTGACGTACCTGGTCGATGAACACAATGATGTGGCCAATAATAAGCAGACTCTGGCGTCTCGCTATGGCTTACATGAACTTCCTAATATGACCAAGTCGTTCACACTCCTGAATAAAAGCTTCATATTCTACCGTCAGATCGGTCCTCTGGTATAGACGTCCTTCCAAAATTAGGAATCGTTTTGTTACCATCTTGAGCGAATCTCCCAGTGCGCTCTTTCGTTCATTGAATGAAAGTCGCACCATGAGTCTTCCATCCTGCAAGCGTTGGAAGGTGCTGTGGAAGTTCTGAATACGTTTCACTAACCCAAATCGTCGACGGTGGTGCTGAACGTACGAGCAATGACCCTAGTAGAACATTTGTTGCCATTCGGTTGAGATAACATAAATATGACTTGCTAAGTCATAATCGAGTTTTACAACTAACTATGACCGTGGTGTGCTGCTTGGGGACGGGTGTGAGTTCCGAAATCACTCCTCCAATCACCCATCCGAGTTCAGTTTCTCTGACCAAGGTTAATTCGAACAGCCTTAATTGAATCCCTGCTCCTAGAAGCACATCAATCCTATCTCGTTAAATGTTCAGCGAATTCAGCGCAGGTTGCCAGATTCCAGTTCGTTACGTTCATCGACCTCACCGACATGTCACCAGTGGTATTCGGGGCAATCAGCAGTTCAAGTTCGGCCGAAAAGTTTGTGACGCGAGACTTGACTATCGTTCGGACTACGTGGCGGATTCGTGTGGTGTACCTCCATTCAGACCGCTAACTTGATTGACAGCATGGTGTTTCGTGAGCGCCAAATGGGTAGCGAATCTTTCCCTAATAAAATGATCCTGGGAACATGAATCGATCAGTGTTTTACACGGATAAGGGACACTACCACAACCGTTAACCAGCACTACAACAGTTCTGAGAAGAGTGTGCTTCTGAAGTTGGTTAGTAGACATGCACAAAACCACACCTTGGACCTTGCGTGCCGTTTCAGCGGACACGTCGCTGCTGGTTGTCGATTGATCGTTGGTGCACCCTACTGCTTTCTTCATGCTTGATGTCTTCCTGATAGAGAAACGTAATAGAGTTCATGGTTATTGCTGCACATTGAAGTTCGTTCAATCAATAATGTCTTTGATGTTGTCATCGGTTCAACCGGTTCCGTAATTACGATTCTTGACTGTTCGATTCCACTTTTCACATTATTCGGTAACGCATCTTCAGGAACTTGATGGTCTCGCCATACGATGGTAGCACTCTCGGTCCCTGCTTCGATTCCCACGCCGTGCTTGTATCTCGATCCATTTTGGATGAAAGTTGATTTACCACCAACTGCTCTCCCAAGCCATTCACAGCGAGTTCCGGGTTTTCCAGTGCCTGGACGTTCTCGACGCAAACATCAACCAACTTCCTAGGCTCAGTCCAGCTATCAGTCGAAATTTTCGACCAAGCTAAGACGGCCTCGATATGTTTATCGATTGTAAGGCGCTTGTCTTCAAATCGGTCGCAAAGAATCGTTCAAGCTGCCTCGAAATCACCGTTGTTGATGACGTCTTAATCGATGATTCCTGCTGCATCCCCAAGTAGGGCGTTACGACGGTGGTACATAACGTTCCTGATCATGGACTTGAAAAATTCCAGGTAGGTCCCGTCGAAAGTAGGGACGGTCATCAAAGCATACGAGCAGAAGACGTAGACCCAACTGCTAAGGGAACTGAAGGTGATAACTCCAACTTCGGCTTTGCTGCTTCTTGAATCGAGAGCTCATTATAAAGCGCCGCGAACTCCACATATCGTTCTACTTGTTCACGTTGTCATTAGTCATATAGGGGAAGGGCATACATCTCGTTTTGAAAAGCATTATAACAGTTCTCTACAATCTCTGTGTGCAGTATCTGAAAGTGCACATTTCTGAGGGGGAGGTAGCTCATCAAATCTTCCAGTCCACATCTAAGTATCTTACTATGAGGTACCAGGAGTGTCTTCACCGATTTGCTGTCGATCTGCCAAATTTGGGAGACGTCTGCATTGAGTTATCTCAAATTGTCATATTCCGCAAAGTATAGCACAAAACATTGCGTTTGGTTGAGCGGATTGGAGATAATGGAATCATTGGGTATAGGACCTAGTCTCCCCCGGTTGGTGCTAAACCGACGAACTTGGACACCAATAGAAGCATAAAGTTGCCAGAAGGCACGATATGTATCTACGGACTGTTATTTTTAACAGGTTCCTCAATTGTTGTTTTGGATGGATTGGCATAGAAGGTGCTTTAGTTGCAATGGTTAAGTGGTTTTTGCGTGCGGTTGTAAAAATTTAAAGTTTACGAAAAAGGAGTTTGCTTCGAACATCGGGTGTGAATGGTTGTGTCGATGCTTTATAGCGCAAATTTTAGAGCTCAAATTTGGAAAAGAACTCATTCATAAAAATCACTATTATTCACGAAATTCGAACTTGTGAAAAATATTCAGTGCAGAAAAATCACATGTCCATAAAAAAATCTTAATTATGAAACAAAGCATTCTTCACTGGTTGGGTCAACCAAATAACGAGCCGCTTTCTAGCAACAGTCAACTAAACCATTACCTATCTGGGCAACGGCTGTTCGCCAGTGCACCATCCAGAGTGCTTGGCACCGCCAGCCAGCAACTAACCTAATCTACGTTATTAACTATGTACAACTAGGAAATACAACATGTGTACATGGTCGATCAGCTGTTAATAATTTTCCGTTTGTTGGTTGTCCAACGTGCTTGGCCATTTACTCCAGGACGCGACGTTCGAAGCAATGCCATGTTGAGCCGGTGGTCTTTCGGTACCACAATCACGTTGTTCGCATCGTACCACTCGATTGCCTTTTTCCCATAGTGGCAGCTCGCCAATTCCGGCCAGAACAGCACAGGTCTAGTGTGTTGCTTTAGGAATGGTAGAAGCCGCTTTTCCAAGCACTGCTGGACGTAGATCTCTTGATTGATGGTTCCCGTAGGGATGAAAATGCCGCTTTTTAGACCACACGTGCATATGGCCTGCACAGTGGCCGACACAGTCGAACTTTGTGAGCATATTCGTATACAGCTATTGGGACCGCTGCTTTGCCGACGTGTTTTGTTTGTAATCTCAGTTCGCCACCTTCACCTTTTTAAACGTCGACAACCCGGCTCGTTTCTTGGCCCGGTGTACAGTAGTATGGGAGACATTGAGCTTGCCAGCGAAGTTCCGGATGGAGAGGTTAGGATTCCGCTTATATTTCGTCGCAACTTTCTTCGTCGTCACGGCCACGTCCGGATTACGATTGCCGCCGATTCCAGGCTTCCTGGCGGTCGACAGACGCTTCCTTAACACTTTTAAAACGATGGTCGCGGTCGATTGGCCACATCCAGCAATTTTGCCAACTTGGCGTGCGAGAAAGTCGGATTCGCTTGCTGCGCGAGCAAAATTTTGACACGCTGCTCCTCTTGCTTGGACGTCATTTTGAAAACTGAAAAGCAAACGGTGAAAACTCATCATAGCAACCATTGTATATACACTCAACTTCCAAATGCAGCAATTAAGTTATTTTAGATGCATTTTAACAGCAATACACCAATTTTTGCGCGTTCCAGACTTTAAACAAACTCTTCAGGTGGGAAACAGTTATTTGTTCGTCCTGAAAAGACGGGTTTTAGTAGTTAACGGGGGGAACGTGATTCGCTATTGAACTAAGGCTTCCATCTCGGTTTTCTTGTGCAGCAGGACGGCCTGAAAAGGACAACACTCTGTTATATGGTCACACAGGAGAGAAGATCTATCAGCTCATCGTCGTTGCGAGTAAATAGATCGAACGTTGGTTTGCGGGCCTCTGTCGGAACTCGTTGACAGTGACTTGCTGTATCTTGTCTGACAAATTAACGCATTGGATGAACTGGCTTCGGTTAAATGACGCAACTCAACGACGGTTAGAATTCTCGCTTGTATTAAGTGCTTGATCGTGATGAGATGCGTAAATAATACTGGTCTGTAGAAAACCTTCCGTTACGCGGTCAAAAACTGTTGGATGAATGTTACCAATATTGCGCAGGAATGTGCTAACGAAATGCCTGGGAATTCGACCACCACTAATCGATGTACTACTCGTTCAAGGAGCTGTTTTAGCTTTTGTTTGGCCCTGACAGATTCGTCGAAAACGATGCATGTTATTTGGAAGATCGATCGATAACTTTACATCGATTAGGGCTCGCTCACAATGCTCTTAATACATTGCGTGAACATGACAGCTATTCCGGCCCACGTATAGGAAACGTATCCATTTTTATATTTCCCCAGGATACGTAACATTCTTTTTTAGGACTTAGAACAAGAATCTTAACCAACCCGACTAAAAAAATATCGAATTTTCACCACAAAAAAAAAAAACATTAACAGTTATTAGGATTTAAGTGACGTTTGCTAATAAAACCATGGAATGTTAATCAAATGACGAAGCAAAATATAGAACACCTTACAGTCTAGAAACATAGAAAAACCAAGGAAGCGTCTTCCAAGCAAATTAGCAAAGATTAGCCACCGAAACCAAAAGAGAAAAAAAAGAAAGGAACCCGGCATCATTGCAAAACAATTCGGAGTGGCGAACGTCCCGCCGATTGTTCCGTTCGTTTCGGTTGTTGGTTGCTTGTTCGTTACCTATGTAAAAGTCATTTTTGCGCGTCTTGTTAGAACCGGTGGCGGCGGAGTCGGGAAAGAAGCTAACACCCTCCTTGCCCGTCGATCCGGCCCCGGCCGTGGCGTTGTTGTTGTTGTTGGTCGCGTGGTTCGTGGCAGTGTTGTTGTTGTTGTTGTTGTGATTTTGTTGCGAAATATTTGCGAATGATGTTAGCAGGATACTGGTTATGCCCTTCTTACGCACTGGAACTAGCGATGCGGCCAGCAAGGAGAATGGCGCGGGCGAAAGAGGTAGGAGGTAACGACGACGATTGATCAAGAAAGACACAAAAAAGGCAAAGCCATTGTTGTTCGATTAGCTTGGGTGGATTTGGTACGGTTTGGGGCGGTACAGATGGTTGAGAGTTGTGAATGTGGACGGATAAGAACAGTGCGGCAATAGGGAACGATCAACATGGCAAGCGTGAATACCGATAGGTGAACACACATAAAGATCGGTTATGTCGTGAGAGGAAAAAGGGGGATGAAGAAGGATTGTAATGATAATGGTCAATAAGCACCGACTCCGCGCTACAGGATGATGTGAGAGCAGCACACAGGAAAAATGCAGAATCTTACAATCAAGCTTACCCCTCGTCTTCGCCTGTCCATCCTTGGACAGATCGGTCATAGTTTTGATGTGGAGCAGATAGTTGCGACCCTTGGACTTCAGCAACTTCGGACTTGTTAACGTTACGGAACCTGCTTGCTCGCTGAGATCCATGCAGGCTGCTAGCTCGATCGGTCCTACCAGAATTTCCGCGTTTCTCGCCTGCAGGTACTCTTCACTCAGGACAGGATTCTCGATCATATCTGCAGCAAGGAAGCATAATGAGACTTTGTAATTTTGCAATTTTTAATTCAAACATACTTTTGCCATCGTTGGAACCGATGTTAAAATTGATGGATTCATCAACACGGTTAATGGATTGCGTTTTGCGTCGAGAGCACAGCCCAATGGACTTTTGCTTAAGCAGCGTGACCTGAATGGCAGGTGGGTTCGTACACGGTTGGTAGAGGGAATACTTGAAATCGATGTGACCTAGTGACGTACATTTCGGCAGGTTCAGCTCGATCAAATGTTCGTCCCAAGTTGTGCTGAGAAGAGGAGAAAATGTCATTGATGTAATTCACCTACAGCTAGGAAGATCTAGATACTTACGCATCGTTGTGCAGCCTCCAAGTTTTGGTCAGATGGGTATCGTCACCCGGTCGTAGATGCTGCGGGTGTCGTCGCTGCTTCTGCGCCTGTTCCAGTTCACTCCAACAGCCGGGAACTTCGGCTGAATACGGTGTCAACATTTCATTGAACAGCGTCAAAGAATACAGCACCTTCAATGTTGGAATCGACAGTTCCGACTTGTACGCCAACAAAACATCGGCCAGATGGTTTTCACCTAGGGTGATGGCACCCGAAGGCGGCAGCTGTGCCGTCGTTGACGTCGATGTAGATGGAGTCGCTTCATATTTGAGAAGATTTGGAACAGCACTTGATGTTCCTGCATCCGTTCCGTATTGGGAACGATCTGCACCGGATGTAACCTTGCTGCCATTAACAACCATAGACGTTACATCATCATCCCGTTCGTCACTAGAATCTGCATCCAGATCGTAGAAAGAGTAGAAATGCAAACAACCCTTCGATGTACAACCACACAAACGTTCCAAACTTTTGCAGTAAGTTGCCGATACGAATCGGTCGTTGTTCACACTAGCTTCCGAAACCACGTTCAATGTCTTCAGCGATATAATTCTCAGTTTACCGTCCTCACATGTCATCACAAAAATTCCATTTTCGGTTTCAGGACCGCCAAAACTTCGGCCACTACTGTCACACTTCGGTAGCATTACTATCTCCGTTGGAGTTTCATCGTCCGTCAAACACTTCACCAGTGGATCGTCTGCCTTGACCAAGCCTTCTTCATTCAAATAGTACAAATACAGAACTGTTTTCCACTCAGCCTCTTCTTCGATCTCTTCGGGGATCTCTTCCTCCGCCTGTTCTCGTTCGTGTTCATCTTTCTCGACCTCTTCTTTTACAGTTTCATCATTTACCACCTTCTGCTCTTCCTCCGGTTGCTGTGGAGGTTGTTCCTGTTCATGTTCCTTCCGATCGATCTGCTTCGATCGCAACACCACCAGCAGGTACTTGTTATCACTCGAAGGAATCACCTCGCTGATTCGGTAGTTATCATGCGGTTCTGTGTACATCGATGGAATTTCGATGTACTGCAGTGGGATGCAGTTGATGTCACAGGAGGACATTGTGCTCGTAGCCCCGGTAGATAGGGCAGTAGTCACGTTCGATTGTATACTGCTTCCACCCAAAGTGCTGATGCTTGTTACACTATCCGGTTGCGACGATTTCACGGAGACTAGCTGTGTTAATGAACTACTGCCGCTACCGGTGGAGTTAACGCCGAACGGTGGCAGGGGTAGTGATGTGCTGATGGGCCCCTTGAAATCGCTTGAATATACTGTCGACGGAGTCTGTTCATCCGAGGCCAGTTTGTCAACGGATCCTGTCGAGGGCGAGCCGGATGCTTCGATCAGCTTTCTCAATGTATCATCCAACTTGGCACCGATTTGCTGACTCAATGTTGCTTCGTGTTTCTTCAGTGTATCAAGATGAATGAGCTTATCGATCGATTCCAGCAGTTGGGACTCGGAATTCCCCGACAAAAATTTGATAAAATCATCCTCATACTTCTCGTCGATGGTGCTGAGTGAAGATTTCTTCGTCGGTGGAATGACGTTGACGTGCTGGATGAATTGAGACAACTGACTCAGCTGTTTGTTGCTCTCATCGGAACCAACAGTCTCTTCTACATTGTAGATCACCAACAGCAAAGTGGTTTCCGGTTCTTCCTTGTCCGTATCCGGCTCCGTACTGTTCACACAAATGCCGCAAACAATTTTCGTTCCCAGCATTTTTGGCTTCAGTGAGAGGGAGGCTACTTTCGGTTTACTGACCATTCCAGCATGCTTGGCATAGAATGTGGAAAGAGCAGTCAGCTCGATATCGTTCACGACCGCATTGCAGCTGATGGAAGTGGTCGTTAGAATGTCCGGGTGCAGTTTTACTTTGAAATCGTAAACTTTGGCAAGTTGACGTTCGACATTCCACACGGTTACGTCCGCTTGGGGATTCCCGGTGCAGAACACATTGCCTCGATCGCCAGCCGACATTATCGAGAATCCGCCGGTCGAAATTGCTGGACTTGTAGCGTACGTTACGGACAGCGGGACATTCTGGGTGAACTCCCCTTTCACGAATGGACACTCTGGGGAATGTCGTTCATGTTCGCTCCACGGTTCGTCGGTTTTCTCCCAACAAACCAAGCACACGTTGCACGTAAAGCACATCGCTCGATCGTCGTTTCCATTGTCGCCCGGATAATGGTAGAATCCAGCCTGAGCCATCTGATCCGGCAGAACCCATTTATAATCCATGTGAGGCCAACCTTCGAACGTTTGCCGCCGGGTAGCCTCCGAGAACATGAAGAATCGATTCAGAGCCGATGGTTCCGTGACACGGGCACCCTCCAACAAGTCAGTTAGGCGCTCATTGATGGCGGAGGCAATCGCTAGCGCAGGAATGTGGCGATCGAGCCGCTTCAGCTGCATCACCATTCCACCCGCCACCATTCGGAGCGAGGAATGCGACAGCTCCAAGCAGATCGTTTCCCACTGAAAAAAAGAAGAAGATAAATTTGGGGTAATGATTAGTTATTCACTATCGAGTGCTGTCACACATTCATTACCTTCTGCGCTTTGATCCCCCGCTTGGCATGCTGCTGGGCTTCACCTATCTTTAGCGTCAGTTCGTTTGTCACGTCGGCCGTATTTTCCAGCCCATGCTGCTCTAGGTTCTGCAGACACTGCAGAAACATGACCGCCTCCGACAGGAGCAGCTCTATTCGGATATTGTCGTCGGCCTGTGTGATCGGTGCCTGGAGGATAGTGTCCAGAAGCAGGACGCCATTGTAGTCGCCGCGCATCGAAACGTTCCGACCGTTCCAGAAGAGGATTTTATCCTGATCGGGCAGGTAGCGACACTGTGCCGGGAGATCATCTGGAAGGAATGGTAATGATTTTTGAGTTGAGATAGTTTTTTTAATTGGATGGTTTTGAAAGTCTTCTGGAAATGGCACAGTAAGCAATTGTGTCATATGCCGTCGTAAATTATATTACAAACTTTTTTCTAGTTCCGAGTATTGGTTCTGAATCTTTCTTTAATGCGGTGTTGTTGTATTTCAAAATAACATCTGTTCCCAGTTTTGCACGAATCAGATCCTGTTAAAAAGTGAACCTTCCCAGGTGACCAGTAAGCATTAGCATATGCAGTAAATCAACCCTAAATCTGCATTATAGATGCTTCAAGCATTATATTAGCATTATATCAGCATCTTGACTGCTATCTGTGGTAAAGTTGCATTTCAAATACTATTTCAATGCTTGTAGCATTGAGCAAGCATTTTGAATGCAAAATAGCATTAATGAAGCATTATCATAGCATTGCAGTAAGGCAGCCGTATATAGGGCCAAATGCGGCGTTTATGTGGCATTTAAGGTGACTTAGTTGCTTGATAGGCTGCCGTGAAATATTTTCTATTTCACCATAGAAACGTTTCTTGAGCTGCCAAATAGTGTCTCTGAAGACCCGGGATGACTTATGAATACATTAGAATTAGCATTGACGGTTGCACACTAGGGTGGGACACGGACATATGAAAGAAAAAAATATTTGCTCCCCAAAGATTTTTGGAAGCCTTTTGGGACCCATAATAACTGTGCAAAATTTCAGCTCAATCGGTGAAACTATATTTTTGCTCTCGAGGTTTTAATTTTACATAGGATTTTATATGGGAAAACTTACTTTTACATTGAATAATCTGGCGAGGTGACCCGTTGCCATCTAAAAATAAGTGAACCAAATTTTATTCTTGAAATTTTCCAAGGAAACTTTTCTTTGAAGACTGCAAAGCGATCCGACGATTGTAGAAAAAGTTATTAAGCTAAAACTGATTACAATCCAAACGAACGGCTCACTGAACTGTTTTCCTAACAACACTGCCACCTGCAGCATGGCCTGTAGCCTGCTGCTGTTGGCGCGAAGCAACCACGTTGTTGTGAGGCGTTTACTCAGCATGGAGGAAAGCCGATGTCATGCGCATAGTATCTTTGGTTTGGATGATACTGTGCACACGCTTCCGGTATAGTGGACCTATTATTTTTAACGGGGTCATTTATTCGCAATTTTTTACATGTTTTTGCACAAAATTTATCCCAAAAATTAAACATTTCAACGAATAACATCGAGAGTAGAGTAAGACCTCCTAAAAGAAATATAGGCTGAACCTGAAGCTCTGCAAAATAAGATGCTCGGAAAAACGAATAAATATCTTTTTCAGACAATTTATTCTAAATTTTAGCATTCAAAATATTGGTACAATTTACAAAACTGGTACATCTGGACTTTGCAAAAAAATCGTATTTTAGTCAATGTGCCGCTACTAAGACTTCAATACTTCATTTAACTTCAAACCCATTTTAACTTTCATTTTAACTTTACAACCATTTGAGCCACTTCTTCGATGCACTCTGGGATGGCATAATGCTTCAAATAATTATAATAAAACATCACTTGAAGCGCATCCCTTTTTGTTGGTATTATTTTAAGTTTGAACTAGTTTAAAACTAGGCCAACAAAAGGAATCGACACTGTTCCATTTTCTTCAAGCAACAGATTATAATTCGAACTCGCAACGGAAGCTTTGTATAACTTCGTTCAAACGGAGTCAACTGTCAAACTGTTCTATGTGCATGATAACGGCTTTCCTCCATGCCGGGTGAACGCCCCACAACAACGTGGTTGCTTCGCGCCAACAGCAGCAGGCTACAGGCCATGCTGCAGGTGGCAGTGTTGTTAGGAAAAACAGTTCAGTGAGCCGTTCGTTTGGATTGTAATCAGTTTTAGCTCAATAACTTTTTCCACAATCGTCGGATCGCTTTGCAGTCTTCAAAGAAAAGTTTCCTTGGATAATTTCCAAGAAGAAAATTTGTTTCACTTATTTTTAGGTGGCAACGGGTCACCTCGCGCAGATTATTCAATGTAAAAGTAAGTTTTCCCATATAAAATCCTATGTAAAATTAAAACCTCGAGAGCAAAAATATAGTTTCACCGATTGAGCTGAAATTTTGCACAGTTATTATGGGTCCCAAAAGGCTTCCAAAAACTACTAGGGAACTAGAATTTTAATTTTGACCCAGCCTATTGCACACCTCGTGGATGGAGCTACGATGAGGAATAATTCGTTGAAGACATTGCATGCCACCATGAAACGAAACCAGCTTCTGATACGTTTCTTCACCGCAATCACCACGAAAATGACTCCTCGATCGACTCACCTGGCCACGTCCGGCGTAACCGTTGGTGATAGGGACGATTTGGTATCTACCTTAAGAAGACACGGGGAACCCACGTAGCCTTCAGTAGATATCAAGGAAAAAGGAAGTGAATAGTCGGAGAGAATAGTTGAACAGAATGCTCTGTTTGGTGCACAGAACAAAAATGTATTCAAAATGGTCGTTGAAGCATCTAGTCTAAGAGGAAGTTAAGTGATGCCCATTTATCTTCAAACGGTTGGAACTTTAGCATTAACTAATAGTCTAGCTCCCTATGGCTTAACACAACAAAGAAGCTAATTTATTCACTCAGGAGAAAAATAAACGTAAGGGCTGTCTTGTCCATTGAGGAAAGTCTTCTTTTTCTACACTTGTAGAGTCCAAGACCCGGGATGACTTATGAATACCAGTGCTAAAAAATTCCTAAAAGCGCATGGTCATTTTTTTGATTGTTTTTCGATTCAAAGTTCAAATGCCGTATGCTATAATTGTTTACGTAGTCGGTCATAAGATGCGTTGTTATTACAAGATTACAGGAAACATTTTTTGGGATGGAAAATTCCTATAAGCGCAGCTTAATGTTTATTTTATTGAAGTTTGATAAGCATCTTTAAACCTACATATCAGTACTTAGTTTGTTTACCACTTTTCAGAACTGTTTCAAGAATTTATTTCGGCATTGAATTAACCAGTTTCTGTAGCATGACCAATGGTATCTTCGGCCATTCTTATATTTCGGTTGCTGGAACTCTCGAACCGTTCCAAATTGTCTTCTCGCTTCTGGCCAGGATCTCCCAAAGATTTTCAATGGGATTTAGATCAGGACTTCGTGCTGGCCATTCAAAGTGTAATATCTCGCTCGGCAAACCACTATTTTGATACTTTGCATACGTGGATCGCATCTTGTTGAAAGACGAATTCTTCATCCATTACGTCATCAGTATATGGGATCAAAACACTATCCAGTAGTTCAGCGTTTTTTCTCTGCTCGAAAAGGCAGCCCAGACCATAATACTCCCACCTCCAAAGTTTCTGCTCAATTTGACCTCTGAATATTTTCGCAGATCGTGCCAATTGTACATGTACAGCAATCGGGTCTATAAAGTTGAAATTCTTTTCATCCGTAAAGACAACGTTGTTGCACTCAACTTCAGGACAAGTATTTTCGCGCCAAATCCAAAGCGCCTGACTGCTGCCGCTACGAGATTCGGTTTGGCTTTTAGTCGTATAGAACAAAACGCCTTGTTGGGGATATCAAGTTCCTTTTGATCGCTGAACAATTCAACTTTCAACTTTCCGGTCTCACCAAGCTGACTGATGCGGTTCCGTTCACGATTGGTTATTTTCAAGTTGTCTTTATTCTGCTTCCGTATGCCGTTATTTTCAAGAATTTTTTTCAACGCAATTTCGCACAATCGTTTTTCCTCTACCGATGCGTTTTGCAATGGCGCGGTTAGTTGGGCCAACATCCTTCAACTTAGGGCTTTTAGGGAGAAACTTTCTCTTTAGGCATCTTGACAACTTTACAAAATTGTCGCTCCTTGTGGTTTTGTTTACGTTCCAGACGCTTACACAGTAAGTTGCAACTCAGAAGAATGACAGTTTACTACTGTTAAATCGTGCACGATAGGTGTAGAATTGTCACACTGTGCTTATAGGAATTTCCTGTTGTAATTAAAACACAGAAAAATTGTGATAGTAGTAATAAAACAAGAATCCTTGCATTATGTAGTAGGTTTAGAATTTAAAACATGGGGGTGCGCTTGTAGCGATTTCGGCCACTATACATCAATATCTTCTATCTTCTTATTTAGCATTTCAAGCTTTTGCTTTCATGAATTTGCTTACTGTTTGCTCGCAACTTAGTGTTCTAAATGCATTTCCACAGTTATTAATTGAGAGCTTTCGATGCTAGCATGCGGAAGACCACTTCCTTTCCACATATCACCGAGACGAAACTGGACGCCATTCGGGAAACTGCCGTTCAATAATAATTCGCAATAGAATAACTGCCGTCCCTAGCGCTGAAGAGGTTCCTGATATTAGAAAGGCAACTGGTCTGTGATGTTGAACTGCAGAAGCAGTACGTGAGTTTCATCCGATAGTACGAGGACCTCGGCCATTGCCGCGAGATCAAAGAATCCGAAGATCCAAACCCCCAGAAAGCCTACTATTTGCCACATCACGCAGTTTTGCGTCCATCTAGCTCAAGCACGAAATGTTCGATGCAAGATGTACTACAAGTTGGTCCGGTAGCGCAGAACGACGTGCCTCACGCTACGTTTCCGGAAATTCAAGGTTGCCTTCACTGGAGACATTTCCAAAATGTATCGTCAAATAATCGAATTCCCTTCGGATCTCCGGTTCTTGCGAATATTTTGGAGAGAGCACCCATCGTTGCTCATGCGAGTTCTGGAACTTTGTACCGCTAACTACGGCACTACGGCTTCGGCACTTAAAGCAACGCGCGGTGTTCGGTGCAGCTCGCAGAGAAGAAGATTGAAGACTTCCGCCGCTCGCATAGTGAAGGAAGAGACGTACATGGACGATGTACTCTCTGGTGCTGACTCGGTGGAAGCCGCCATCGATGCGCAACCACAACTGAAGCAACTCCTTGGACGTGGAGGTTTTCCCATACACAAGTGGTGCTCAAACTCGCAAGAATTCCTAGAGCACATCCCCGTGCAAGAACGAGAGAAGAAGGTCGCGTTAGAGCATGGAGTCAATAAGGTCATCCGAGTGCTTGGGTTAGTTTGGGATCCAACCACAGATACGATGCTCATCGCCTGTCGTCCAAATCCGCCCACGTCACAACGACCAACTAGAAGAATGATGAATTCCGTGATTGCGAAGTTTTTCGATCCATTGGGACTAGTTTCACCAGTTATTGTGCTGGCGAAGCTCCAAGCGCAGAGATTGTGGCATCTGAAGACGATCCGGTAGACGACGACAAAGCCCAGCCGTGGCAAGAACTTCAAGATTCATTGTCGCATCTTCACGAAATCGAAAATCCAAGGCGTGTGGCATTCGACAACGTGGTCACATACGAACTTCACGGCTTTTCGGATGCCTCCAGCAATGCGTACGGAGCCTGCATTTGTCTGCGAAGAATCTTTGACGACGGTTCTGCCAAGACGGAGGAGGAGACGGAGCGTCTCCTCACCAGCAAGTCGAAATTGGCTCCGCTTAAAGAGCTTTCCATCCCACGGAAGGAGCTGTGCGCAGCTCTGCTACTAACCCGGTTGGTGCAGAAGGTATTTCCAGTCATGGGTACGTAGTTCCGGAGCATTGTGCTGTGGTGCGACAGTACGGTCGTACTAGCATGGATTAAGAAACCCCTCAACCGGCTGCAGTTGTTCGTCCGAAATCGAATCGCTGTAATTCAAGAACTCACCGGTGAATATCGGTGGGAGTATATCCGATCCCAAAGTAATCCCACAAATATCGTTTCCCGTGGCCAACTTGCTGAGTGGAATGGGCCTGAATTTCTTCAGAGAGTAGAGTACGACGCACACACTCCCGACGAAGTTCCTCCCGGTGCTACTCTAGTGCCGATTTCCCGTCGGTCGATGCCCTATTTAACAGTCGAAATATTGCATCCCCGGAGGAAGAAAATGATCAATTGGTCTGGATTGTAGGCGGATGATAAGCCGACTGGAGTTGAAATTGATGCGTCCAACCAGCATATCCCAATTATTTTATAAAACCTATCACTGGAGGTAGATCGTAAGATCATTCCTCTATAATTTGTCTGCGTTTTATTTAACTCGGAGCGTGTGTGACACGCATCCTTCCTCGCTTCAAGATTCACAAAAGGGTCATGGGTTGAACCTACTCGCTTCAACCAGCAGCGTTATCATAGGAACATATCTTTGCGGTAAATGTGTTGGAAAAAATCCCGCCAAGGCAGAGCATCAGACGCGTGGTTGCCACGTCCACCGATATACGTCTTGCTGGATCTAAATTTCTTTCATCCAGTTGTTTGGATACCGTATCACCTGCAGTGGCCCAACAGAGACATGCCTGGGGACATGCAGAGGACCTGAAACTTACCGGCATCGCATGGTATCCTTACCATACCAATCTGACCAAGGCCGATGTGGCTTCTCTGCTAGCCGTACAGAAGTTGAGCTCCACGGTATCCGGTCCATGGCTGTAGCTCGCTAGCTCTCGCCTTGTTCTGCGGTGGAGTCCACGAGGTCGCCTTCTACCATCGATCGATCCACCTGGCGCGTTGAGCGCCTCTTTTTTGCCAGCTTCCAACCTCTTCCAAAGTTGGGCTCGATCGCCAGCCACAATGCGCTCTTTCATATTTCTCTGCTGGTGCTCGTTACCGGCACCCGTGAGCCCAGATACATGAATTCGTCTCGCAGCGTCCGGTTTCACTCACCAGCCGATCTGCAGTCGCTGGCTGGACACACTAACGTAATGGTCTTCTCGTGAGCTGGTAACCTTCATGTATTTTGTTTTCTTCAAACGCGTTGGCTACAAGACCAATCCAACATTATGTCTGATGCACGTGCTCGCGCAGTCATGTCTTCAAACTATGGCGTGCCACGACAGACGAACGCCCTCGGCAAAAGCCAAAGACAGACTTCCTGAAGATCCTTGCTCGGGTCTAGCCCGGCTCTTGCAGCTGAATCACACCCTCCAATGCAATGTTAAACAAACAAACTGCAGCATAATCTACCATCACTTGGCTGCTCTTCTTCGAGACTCAGCTTTAGCGAAGTCCGATGACGAAACCTATACCGAACAGTGAAATCCAGTTGACAACACAGTGACGTTTACCAGACACTTCGCCGGCGTCCCATACGCAGGCAAAACCAGTGGTTCAAAAGGTGCATAGAAGGGGAGAAACTCTATCGAAGACAATTGGCTTGTGTCTTTCGTGGCTGCGATATGCTCGAGTGAGATGGAAGAAGCGAAGTTTAGCTTCGAGCCTTTTATCTCTGCCAAAGCGTTTTTTCACTTAGTCGCCAGCCAAACTAGAAACAAAATATTTCTCTTAGTTTTGGTACTTCCATCGTCGGTGACTAATTCATCGGTAAATATGGAAATTACTCAATGAACTCCGATTATTTACGGTAGTGGATCGGTTTTTGAAGACACGACCGCACGATCTTCGTCGATATCACGGATGAACATCTCTTCGTGCCGGGTATTCAACAAACATCTTCGGGCTCAGTTTTCAGCAAGGATTTCCGTTCAATTGGCGAGGTTGTGACAGAAGGTTGCCAGTTTTTGCTAATCCACAAATCTCGTCATTCCATCCTTTCCCAGTGATGCTTTCGCTTATTTTCTCAATCTCCACGTTCTGGCTGGTTGGCTGCCCTTCAAGACGCCCGCCATCTATATCTTCTAATCATCATGACATTCGAGCAGTTCCTGGACTGACTACCTGGCCCGCCCTCGCCGAACTCGTGTCCTGGTCGTCGTAAGCTTCCAGTCCGTATCTGACACAACTGCAAGCTACTCTTCCGATCGAGAAAACGGCCTGATTACAACCAAATCGCCTTGCGCAATTGATTGTGAGATCACATCGACGACAGCCTCTAGAATGGCCTCAATATGCATCAACCCTATCGTAAACTTCTGGAAGTTCAATGATGTTGGGTACCGGAAAAACTCTCCGTAGGTAAGAATCAACGCATTTTATATGCGCTTCCTGATTTCTTCTATTGATACTGCTCACGAACAGATATGTCTTTGATTAGCGATAGACTGCAGTTTTTGAGAGTCTAATGTAGTCACGCTTTCCAGCCATAATGCGGATATGTATAACCCCATTGGTGTCGTTGTCGGCTTAGCTTAGCTTGACTGACTGCACGTATCAATAGTTGCTACTCCGTGATTGATCAGAATCAGTGATATTGCACAATGAATCAACTGAATGAGGCTGGGAGTAACCGACCGACCGAGTACATGTTTCAGTTATCCAATTTCTTTAATGATCAAAAACGGCGCCGGGCCACGTCCCCGCAATCAGGTGGGAATAGGGAAGGAAAGTTAGTGTGACCTTTGCTGTTTAGGGACCGTGTTTACCTCTGCATCCCCACAAGGGTCACAGAAAAGAGGGTTTTCTATGCTTAGTAGGGTGGGGCTCAATGGATCAGGATTCACCTTGGTAAGTGATGTATTCATCTATATAATTCATAATAAGATTACATTATATTTGATGTAGGTCCAAAATAAAGTGATGTAGGGACAAAATGGATAAAAAATACCTATTTTACTCCGCGTTTTTGAGAGCACTTACCACCTCTCAATTGTCTGAAAATCCTTTGCTGGGTTTGACTGGTTAGCGTTCCAATTCATCCAAGGTGTCATTTTTGTCGTGCAGCTGTGTTGTTACACAAAACACGTAGCAATAAATCCAACTTCTGAGAAACTTTCTATACCATCCAACATACAAGAACACAGTTGTATGAAAAACCATAAAAAAATGCTTTGAAAATGTACATCTACTGCTGAAGATAAACAAACACTTCTTCTTTTTATATCTTCTGGTATAAAATTTAAACTGTAATCTTCGATTTGGTCCGGTAGTAGCGCTTGCTCAGCAAAATTAGATAGTCTCTCAAGGTACACATGTTCACTTGCTAACAACTGATTTTTTCCGCAAAAATGTTCATTCCACTGGCGTGCTCGTGAAACTCCTATCACATTCAAAAACGTCCAGGAAAGATCTTAACGTCGAAGAATAATCCTATAACTCTGCTGGTGTCGTTCTCGGCGGTCACAAATGAGTCCAGATACACAAGTCCGTCTATCACCTCGATTGCATCACCATTGATATAAACTCGGGATGGGAGACTACCGTTGTCTTCTCGTGAGTCTCTTCCTTTAATGTATTTCGTCTGCGATGTATTAATGATAAGTCCAATCCTTAAGTCGATCTTAAGTCTGATGTAGATTTCCGGCATATTCTCGAAGTTGCGTGTTAAGATGTTAATATCGTCGGCGAAGGTAAAAAGTTGGACGGACTTCCTGCTTATTGTACCACTCGTATCTATCTCCGCCTTTCGAATCGAACGTTCCAAAGCAATGTTTAATAGCAAACACGAAAGTCCATGAACTTGTCGTAGCCCTTTTCGGATTGAAAAAAACGCGTTAATGTCTGAGAAACTCGAACGCTCCATCGTAAATTATTTCCTGAAAGTGCTGATGATTCGCGACCGTTTAAAATCCTCGGAGAAAAATTATCCTCCAGCTTTGCAAAAACAGCTAATATTACTATCGTAAGTCTAGTTCTTGAACGAAAGATATATGCATATATATACTACATTTTTAGTTTGTATTGGCAAAGGCTGTTGATTTATCGCCATCTGTTCGCGTATTGACCTTTTACCCGATCGTCATCGATCGCAAGGCAACGAGCTTTCTCTCCAAAAAAATTGGACTTTTGAAAACCGTGAGCAAGTGAAAAATTTTACTGATAGAATATTCAAAGAAAATTCGGTTTCTATTAAGTGATAGTTAGTAAAGGAGAAGAATATTAACCTACGCGAAGAAAGTGGACTGGCGAAAAGACGCTAAAAATAAGTGAGGTTATGGCAGGGGGAGAAAAACCACCGGATACCGGTGGGAGAAAAGAAATGCAAATAAATGTTGCGAATAAAAAACATGAAATGTTCGAGTACACGATTAAGGACAGTGCTCCGTACCGCGTAATGTTTGTACCACGAGAGTGTTGCAAAGACCTTAAGATTAACAGATACTCACTCGGATCCAAGCTACGTGGAATGGAAATAATGAAAAAACATATTGTGGATATGAAGATGGCTGGACGAAACAAGATCCTAGTGTTCCTGAACAGCTACCAGCGAGCCAACCAGCTAGTCGAAATCATAAACAAAGAAGAAGGAACATACACGGCGTTCATTCCAAAACACCTAGTGTGCATATCAGGAGTAATCGCTGGCATCCCAGTCGAAATTCCAATCGAACAGATTAAAGACGACCTGGAGAGTGACGTACCAATCATTGATGTTCACCGGCTGTTCCGGTATGAAGAAGGGAATCGAGTCCCGTCAACCAGAATCTCTGTAACATTCAGAGCAAGTCAGCTTCCGGAAAGTATCCGACTTTTCTGCTGTGTGACGAAAGTAAAAACATTTGAGCAAAAGGTGGTCTACTGCACCAACTGTCTGCGTTTTAATCACAGAGGCGATAATTGCAAGGGAAGTCGAAGATGCGCACGCTGTACCGAACGACACGAAACCAATGAAGAATACGACGCATGTCAACGAACCGTGAAATGCATCCACTGCAAATCGAATACACACATCACAGGAAGCGAGGTCTGCGCGGCGAAGAAAAAAGAGCAACAGATCAAGGCGATCATGTCCCGAACAAACTACACCTATGTGGAAGCCAGGGAAATGGTGGCAACCCCGATTGCAAACTACTACGAACCTCTCAACAATCTTCAGGACTTTCCGACGGTAGCAGAAACAGTTGCTTCTAACAGCAACCTAAGTCAACAATGGCACAACACCAACACAACACGAGTACCAATAACGGCTGCGGTGAAAACATATCCGGAAAAAAATACTAACAATCAGCAAAAGAGACGGCGATCAAACCCAGCCGAGAGCAACCAACTAGCAACTCAATCACTTGATTCATTGACGGCTGACAAGACATTCACGCCTCGTGCTCATTCCAACACGCAACAAGTAAACGGAACAGGACTCAACAATCCCTTCAAGGTGGAAGAAAACGAAAGGTGGAACCGAATTATCGACGAAGCAAACAGGAAAGCGGAAATTAGTATTGGAAATAGATACCGAACAGCGGCAATGAGCTTCTATTCGGAGATCATGGGAGAAGTAAGCATGGATGAGCAGTTAGAAGGAAAATTGAAGCAATGTGCGATTAAATACTTTAATATGAAACAAGCAATAGCATAAAGTATAAAAAGAATCAACAGTGAAAAAAAAGGTAGGGAAGATTTGAGAAGTTAAAAATTTAAAATACAGGATGAAAAGAAAAAGAGCAACAAGTAAAAATAATCCAAAAAATAACTAGATTAAAAATGGCGGAAGGGATGAAAGTTTTACAGTGCAATATACAGAGTGTCAAAAAGCAAAAGGAAGAATTGCAGAGAGTTTTGATTGGAGAAGATTATTCGATCGCGTTGCTGTCCGAATCATGGACACAAGAAGAGTATGAAGATAGCCGGAAGTACAGGATATCAAAATACCATGCTGTTTTACACTCGAGAGAAGATGGATACGGCGGAGCTGCAATTTATATTAAAAACTCATTGAACTTTGAGCGGATTAAATTACCTACCCTATCTAGGAACACGCAAGCGGTAGCAGTGCGCATACCTAGTATTAACATAGTTATGGTCTCTGTATACATCAATCCTGCATCCACTATCAAAGAATTCGAAGAAGACATCACTCACATTTTTGAAAGCCTGAGACACCATAAAAGGGTCCTTGTAGGAGGAGACTGGAACGCACATCACGCCGGATGGGGGGATAAGCAAGATGATAAAAAAGGGTGTATTCTGATGGATTTGACGAACAGCTACAATCTCATAATTCTCAATGACGGTACAAGTACTTACATTCCAATCCAATTGAATAGGAGAGCGACAGCAATAGACATCTCTATGTGCTCACCCGAGTTATACGGGAATGTCGATTGGCACGTATTAAACTTTGGGATAGGAAGCCACCATTTGGGCATTCAGATGAAGTTGGAGATAGCATCGACGAAACAGGGACAACGTTGGATTTACAATAAAAAACAAATAAACGAACATTTAGCAAAACTGGAAGCGATGGAAGTCAAAAACTTGTGCGAGCTTAGCTCGCACGTCGAGAAAGCTTGTAGAGCTAGCAGGAAACGAGACAACCGTTCACCAAAATATTGGTGGACTGCTGTAGTAGAAGAAGCATGGGTAAGAAAACGTGAAGCACGAATGGAATTTAATAGAACCTCTAGCATCGAAAACCTGATACGATTAAAAAAGGAGTCAGCGATTTTTCAGCGCCGTAAAAAAGAGGAAATGCAACATAAACTGAACGAGTTTATTGAGCAAATTAATCCCTCTGCAAGCTCGAAACAGCTGTGGGGATTGGTAGGAAGACTAACGGGAAAACGAATACATCGGAAGGCGAATAACATGCTGATAGACGATGCTGACATGGCCGAAAAGTTTTTGGACGCACATTTTGGACAGAACTACGAAAACAACGAGATAGCAACTGGAGGCTCATTTGCGAGTTATGACATCTTGGACAGGGCGAAAAGGAATACGATTGTCGCCTCAAAGAAATCAACCACCGCGCCAGGAGAGGACAGGATAAGCTATGAAATGCTTCGACAGCTAAATCCAGCCGTCATTGACAATATACTAGTTGACCTAAATAAGCAATGGCAACGAGGGTACCCTGAGGAACAACTCAAGCTCATTAAAGTGGTAGCAATCCCAAAACCAGGGAAAGATCAAACTAAGATCGAAGGAAAACGACCAATATCGTTGGTTCCAACATGCACAAAAGTGTTGAACACAGCTGTTCTTGAGAGACTAAAAGCACATTTGCAGCAAAATAACATCTTCCCAGAGAAAACATTCGGATTCAGAACAGGACTGTCTACAAATACGTGTGTCTCATACGTTGTGAATAAGGTGAAAAAGAACAAAAGGGAAGGAAATGTGACAGCAGCTATCTTTATTGATTTAAGCAATGCCTTCTGTAATGTGCATGTACCTGTGTTAGAAAACATAATGAGAGATAAGAATATACCACCTGAAATCATTTCCTGGGTGGGAGCATTTCTAAGGAATCGTAAAATAATCTTTCATATGAACGACAGAATCTTGAGTAGGACCATAAGCACTGGATTACCACAGGGTGACGTAATGTCACCGACTCTTTTTAACATTTACACCTTGGGACTACACGAAATACAATATGACGGTGTAGAGCTCGTTCAGTTTGCCGACGACTTTGGAATTATCGTGACGGGTAACACTATACAGGAACTCAACGAAAAAGGACAAGAATATCTAGACAACTTTACGAATAAGGCAGAAGATCTAGGGCTGAAAGTTAATTCCAGTAAAACAAAATCACTGCTCTTTCAGTTAAGCAATAGGTCTCTAGGATATACAATTGAAGGAACAACAATCGAAACGGTGAAATCGCACAAATATCTCGGGGTAGTACTGGACAGAAGTCTCTCATTCAGCGGACACATCAAGGAATTGAGAGAAAAACTGAATGATCGGCTAAACATGGTCAAAGTTATAAGTGGACTGAAACGAGGGGGACACCCACAAACAATGCTGAACATACATAAGGCACTAATTCGAAGCACTATGGAGTACGGATCAACGATTCATGGTAATGCGGCTCAAGCAAATAAAAATGTATTGGCTGTTATGAACAACCAAAGCTTACGAAAGGCAACAGGGTGCACCAAAACAACACCACTCAATACATTAATGGCTATGGCTGCACTGGAACCATTATCAATAAGACAGGAATTCATCACTGGAAAGGAGATAGCACGGAACGTTGCTCAACAAACAGCGGTGGGAAGACAGTTAATAGAAGCTAACTTTAGCAATGACACGGAAGACTCTAAGCTTTCATACATGGAAAGGGTTTTCCGGAATCACTACCAACTATTTGACAACATCATGCCAGTATTAAAAAATTGCAATACGGGGCTTCATGTGAATATCAGATTTTCGCTAGATGGATTAATGACATCCAAGCCAAATGTGCCCAACGTTCAAATGAAACAGCTTATTCTATTCGCTAAAAACAACACATACAAAGGCAGAGGAATTGTATATACAGATGCATCAAAAAAAGGCTGTAGCTGTGGAATAGGTATATATGTGGCCAGTACAGGAAGAAGATTCTTCTTCCACCTCCTCAATGAAGTAAGCATAACTGGAGCGGAGCTAATAGCCATAAAAGCAGCGTTAGATGTGATACATGGGGAACAATTAGAGAGACATGTCATCTTCACTGATTCCAAGTCAGCATGCGAAATATTGGACAAAGCCAAGGAACAACCGGATAGAGAGGAAATAGTTAACGACATCTTGGAGATAGCGGCACACTGGAAGGTGTCCATACAGTGGATACCAAGCCATGTGGGAGAAAAAGGAAATGAGTTAGCAGATGACTTGGCTAAGCTAGGATTAAACAGAGAAAACTGTGAAGAAATCGAAAATTCGATTTCACACAACGATGTCTACTGGATCCTGAAAAAACAAAAACTCTTCAAAACAAACAATTGGTACCGAGAATACGCGACAAAAGGAAAATCTTTCTTTCAAATACAGAGTGAATTTATGGAGAAGCCTTGGTTCACTGACCTGGATCTAAATGGACAGCAGGTTCGATTATTAAATCGACTCATGGCGGGACATGACTGGTCAAAATTCTGGCTCGCTAAAATGAAACGAACGGACAACCCGAATTGTGAGGAATGTGGCGACACAGAAACAGCGGAACATCTGATTTTGCATTGTAGAAAATTTAACAACGTCAGAAACAAATATTCATTCGCCAAAGAACACTCTAATCTAGTAGATCTGTTTAAATCAGAAAATCTAAAACAATACAAGGAAGTATGCAACTTTGTAAAGGAAAACAAACTTGACCTGTGAACTAGTTGTAGCGCTGAAACCAGAGAATCAAAAGTGACTCAGGGCATATAGTCATAGCAACTGGCCCTTCACACCCGAGCTGACAGTGACGGCTTCAGCTCGGACCCAGAAAGAAGAAGAAGAAGAAGACCTTTTACCCGTGGCACGCTTGAAGAACCTCGATAATCCGAGCTTAGATTTATAAAATTTCCATAATGTACTATTACAAGTCAAATTGTCAACATTTTTAAGTCACTGAATTACAAGACATAAGACGACCCAGATATATTCCTTTATACGAACTACACACTAACTCCCATATCTTAACAAAACGTTACTTAATTACTAGTGTTACTTGCTCGAAGGCAACAAGACCGCTCGTTGACCTGACTCTTCCTGAAAATCATCACCAAGTATGAGTAAATAAACTGCGAAGTTTAAGTCATGTTCAAACGAACTAGATCCATTTTTTTCGAACGATCACTGTAAGTACTTATTCATACTCGAGCTAGCAAAACGTTTTCATCACAACCCTATTTATAAACTGCACGCATTTCATTTAGCTTTCAAATTAAAATCTTCCGCTTACTTACCGGAAACTCGGTAGCTCTGCAGGATCACTCCCGAGTTCACATCCAACACTTTGACTTCGCCCTCTCGGGTGAACACCAGGATCACATTCAGGAACGGGTGATACACAATCCGGACCGATTCGGCGTCGACGTTCAAATAGCCATCTTCTTTCAGCCACTGGTCATCACCGGTGGCCATTGCTAGTGGATCCCCACCAGCAGCCTCCAAACAAACACTGTTGCACCACACGAAGGTGGAAAAACGCCCTCCTGCTTACGGTTTGCTTCTCGCACCACACACTTGCTCTCGTCACTCCTCCACTAAACTAGAAATAGTCACTTCCTCCTTGAAATTGAAAATCTGCAGACGTATCCTCTTCCTGAATTGTTGCGTAGATCGAGTGTTTTCGTAACATGTAGAAACCAGAATGAAAAAAAAAACAATCAAAATCAGATGATTAATTCAGCGATTACAAAATTTCACGAAATCGGATATCAAACTTAAACGGACCAAAACTCAGCCAGAATTAGCAGATATTTCCAACATCCGCCATTCGAATTTTCCACACAAAAAAACTAACTTGGGAAAATAAAGAAACCTGCTCCTGGCTGTCAAAGAACGATTCCACCATCATCGAAAATCCGATTCCGAGTATGTGTCACGCAGCGTTGCCAGGGGAATTTAAATTCCGCAAATTTGCATTTGCAATCAAACTCGACAATATTCTTAGAAAAACTCAGTTAGCATACAAAAGTTGAAAGAAATTTCACGCAATGAAATTTTTTACTCACCCAAATCCCTCACCAAACCCGCACCAGGAAATATGTAAACAAAACCCCACTAACCCTCCACTCGACCATCTGGCAACGCTTGTGACGGGTGAAAAACAAGAACACTGCAAAAATGATCGTCCAAGTGAAGAAGAAGACTTACACATTTTTCTCCTGGTGACCATACAATCGGAACAGCGAAATTTGCGAACCCCTGAGATGGAGATAATCCAGCTGGCCGCACGTTTCGCCCACCGAATCGACTTTCCACCGGTGGTTCCGGGTTCTGGGCACAAATTGCGCTACTTTCTAGCAGGTTTCGTCACTTGCAACACAGGAAATTTTACGCGTGAAAAATTCAATCTCTCTTCCCAGATCTCTTCTTGATGGCAGACGTCGCGAGAATTTTCCTTTTCTTCCTTTCTCCTCTTCTTATGGGGCTGACTTGCTGGCTGACACGCAAAGTGTTGCAGAAAAAACGAGATGGAGTAACGGATGCCAGAGAAAGATGGCGTATCGCGGTCATCTGCGATGTTGACATTCCGACCGGTCTAGTGCGCAGTCGGAGTCGCTGATGTGAACCGATAAACTGAGGGAAATTTTCGATCAGATGGTGGTCGAAATAGGATGACGAGAGAAATAGGCAATATCAAGCATACATTTTCAAATAGACGTATCTAACATTTGCTATGAATTGAGAAAAATGGGGTTGAAGTTCCAGATGCTTTCATTAAATCCTATCTAACTGCATTTCAAGTTTTATTCGATCTGTTGATTCTATCATGGTTAAATAATATTAAAAGTAGTAAAAATCCTGGTTTTGCTTCACTCTCGATCCATTTTTGAAATAATTAACACATACACCGGTTTGCCTCCATACCATACACATACTCCATGTAAGATATATCAGTGTGACATCTTTATTGTAACCTACACTGGTTGGATATGTCGGTATTTCAGAACGTTTAGAACTTGCGTCATGTCAGATACACCGGTTATAATTTCTAAGCACAGATACGTCGGCTTGCTGTGTGATGTATCTGAATTGTATTTTATGTAATGTATTTTATATTACCATATAAAAAGATCAGCATATGAAATTCGGTGCACATAACTGAATAATTTTACGAATAGTATTTGGTTATTGCTAATACTAAATTAAGGGTGTTATTAATTACACGATAGAATGAAAGACTCGATTTGTTTACATCTGCCACATACGTCTTTTTGAAAAGATATGCTTGATATATTATATTATATATACACTGGCGTAAACACTCTATCAAAATTCATAAAATTTGCTGTATTTTCGATTCATATATAAGGCCTTATAAGGCCTTTTAATGATTTTCTCAATTCATTTTTACCATTTCCATGAAACTGCCTTATGAATTTCATGACTGTTGTTTTTGCATTATTATCATAAGGCATACATATGGTATGGCAATAATCGAGCCACAAGTTATTTTTTTTTTTTATTATTCTAGTTAAAATCCGATTCCTGCACTCTGAGAAATAAGCTTTCAATATTCATAGGATTGCATTATGATTATTCACCATCAGAAAACAATATAAATTTCATTAATTTGCCTTATGAAATATAATGATGCTGAAAAAATCAAAATATGAACTAACCTGGATACGAAACTTGAACGTTGAGGTTCTGGGACCAGTGGCTAGACCACGTGTATATATCAACACATCAACGTTGTTTAAATTAAAATCCATTCATAAGTCAGGCTTATCATATGTTTAACGTTATGAAATTCTTATGTTTATATGCTTGAGTGAGGGGATCCTGATGTATATCTTGCGTCAAAACCAAAATACATTGAAGAACGATGTTCACAAGAAGACAATGTTGGCTTACCATTGCGTGTTCAAATCGACTCCAATGGACTGAGAAAGTTGTTAGGATGTTGGACGATAATTCGCTTAGAATAATTCTCGGAAGCTCGTTGGTTCAATTACAATCATGGTTGAGTTTGTTGGCACTGTAAGTCACCTGTCAATATGACAACAATATCCATTTTCGACATAAACATTGTATAGTTGAATCAACCATATTTTGCTGAAGTTGATTCAAGAATACATTAGTTAAATCAACTTGAAATGTACACTGTACCTAATAATCTTATGAATTTCATAAGGTTCAACTTATGAACGATGCTTTGGATTTTCATAAGGCTGACTTATGAATGGGATTTGTTTAACCTAACGTTGTTCTTGTACACCTTAAGTGTTGATATATACTAGTGGGCAAGTCACTGGACCCGCAACCTCAACGTTCAGGGTTCGAATCCAGGTTGCTCAATTTTTTTTCAATTTTTCAACATCATTACACACAAAGAATAATGATTATTAAAACAAAAAAAAACCATTGCTAAAATTGAAAAGTTGCGTTGGTTCTTTTTCATAGTAGGCGGATTACTTTCAAAACCAAAACTTTCAAACCGTCAATTCAAAATTTTGATGCTCTACATTTAAAAGTTGAAATTGTTAAAACAAATTGTAGAACTGTCAAATCAAAACCGCGGCATCGTTGAAAATAAAAGCCAATTATTTTTATTCCAAAATAAACTTTCATCCAGAAAATGTCGTAGAATTAAAATAAAAGTTTGCTGTAAAAATACTTTTAACATAAAATGTTTTCTTTTCAGATGAATCGTAGAACTGTTTTATTTTTAATGAAAAATTATTTTTATTTGAAAATGAACTTTCAACTAGAAAGTATTGTGCAATCAAAATAAATGTATGCTGTTTTGATTGAAAGAAAAAAAATGGTTTTAACAAAAAAGGGTTTTAGTTTTCAAATGAATTATTATAACTTTCATAGAGACCGGAGGTTGGCGTCGTTCAATCACGGACTAATTACGGACATCGGACGGACGATTTATTTTTGACGCACCTGGTCAACATTTTCAGTGTATCAAATTCCATGTATACTAGAATATTATTATCAGAGAAGTACTAGAAAAACAGCAACACTTTTGGGTCCATGGTTCAATTATCAATGATTCCATGCCGGAAGATTCAAGTCGAAAGATGTTCCCCATATCTTCCAAATGCACCTGAGCTAGCTCTAGCATCTGCTGCCGCTCGTCGTCGCTTGTGGCACCGCTACAAAAAAAATCCTGATACGCGATTCGTTGGGGCGAGGAACATTCTGTATGTGAAGCTTTTGCATTACAACAGTATAGAGAGAAAATCCATACGACGACTTCCTTTGTGTTGGTGGATTTGACAGTTCTAAAATTTTCATGGTAAAAGAACATACTTTTAAATTTACACACAGAACCGAAAAAATATACTTTCAATTCAAACACAAAACTTTCGCAAAAGATGATTTTACTCTTAATTTAATGAAAAATAAACTTTTTTTTTATTATCTTTATTATCGCGGCTTTCAGCCTCCTGGGCTGGTTCGCCACTTATACTCTTTTCAGAAGTAAAGTGCTAAGCTTTTAATAAAACAATATTTCTTTTTTGTGTGTATATTTGATAAGATAAATTTGTGAAATTCATTATGATTCCTTATAGCAAATAATCATAATGTAATCTTATGAATATCGAAAGTTTATTTCGCTGAGTATATGATTGTTCCGATCATGCACATGGGTTATACCTGAAACAGACATACAACGTACAGCGTTGTACCATAGACTAACTCTAAGACCAGTAGGTCCCATACAAAAACGATTTTTTTCTTGGCTCAGTCAGTACTAGAACATCGTCCCAAGCTCGGTCCCAAGCTCAATAATGCACCCCTTATAATGAACTCACATGAACACACTCTCAAATACTCTGTCAAAATAACACAGCAAATCAAAACAAAGGCGCAAATATGTATAACAAGGTGCTGGCTTCAAGGTGTAATTCGGACCAAGGGGTTCTACAACAGTGAACCAATTTCAAATCGCTAGTTACATATTGATTGTTGGTTGTACGAACTGTCAAATACTTTAATCCAGTACTAAAAAACACGTACTAGACTAAAGGAGTACAACCAACAATCAATATGCAACTAGCGATTTGAAATTGGTTCACTGTTGTAGAACCCCTTGGTCCGAATTACACCTTGAAGCCAGCACCTTGTTATACATATTTGCGCCTTTGTTTTGATTTGCTGTGTTATTTTGACAGAGTATTTGAGAGTGTGTTCATGTGAGTTCATTATAAGGGGTGCATTATTGAGCTTGGGACCGAGCTTGGGACGATGTTCTAGTACTGACTGAGCCAAGAAAAAAATCGTTTTTGTATGGGACCTACTGGTCTTAGAGTTAGTCTATGGTACAACGCTGTACGTTGTATGTCTGTTCCAGGCATTATCGAAAAATCAATGCAAAAATATAGTTGAATTTACACTGATAGGCAAAATAAAGTACCCACCTCTTCGTTTTTTCAATTTCTCTCATTTACTTGGTTCAAATTAAAGTTAACACAGTGTAGTTTTTTTTTTTTTTTTTTTTATATTCTTTTTAAGTTGGAGTACTGTTGGAATACTGAAAAAAAAGGAGTTTTACTTAAAGAAAAAAAATCAATTTGTGTTGAAAAAAAAACAGTGACAAAATAAAGTGCCCACTTCAAAAATCGATATGTTTTCGATAAGTTTCCATTGGAAGACCCCTCGATTGTTTATGTTTTGATATTTTGACATATTTTGAAGCAAACGGCTCAACCTGGTGCATTTGTATACAAGATCGCATTTGATTCAATTGAAAAAAAAAATGGAGAACGCAGTGCTTTCCCTTGTGTATCCGAAAATTGGTCGTTCGTGATGTGCAAAACGATGAATCGCACCGGGTTGTCGCTAAGAAGTACAGAATCTGTATGGCAGCGGTTAGCAAAATTCTTCTGAAGCTTAAAACGTTTGGATCAGTGGTGGATCGCCCTGGCAGAGGCAGGAAGCGGAAAAAGGATGCGAGAACGGACACCAAGATCATGCGCGAAGTCAAGAAGAACCCGAAGGTAACTGTCCGCGAGATCCAGGAAACCCTTCAGTTATCAGTTTCCGGTCGAACTGTTCGTCGCCGTCTCGTAGCACAGGGGTTAAATAGCAAACTTGCCTGGAAGCGCCCATTTATCAGCAAGGCAAACAAAGCCAACCGGCTTAAGTTTGCTAAGGAGCATGCTGATAAGCCCCTAGAGTTCTGGAAAACGGTTCTCTAGACGGACGAATCAAAATTCGAGCTGTTTAACCGAAAGCGGCGAGTTCGTGTTTGGTGCAAATCGGGAGAGGAGCTTCAGGAGCAGCACATCCAAGGCACGATGAAGCATGGAGGAGGAAATGTGATGGTCTGGGGGTGTTTTTCGTGGGGTGGAGTGAGAAGCATTGTGAAAATCGACGGGATAATGACGGCAGATTCTTTCATCAACATCCTGCGAGAAAATCTGGAGGTTTCGCTGATCCAGACGGGCCTTGAAGAGAAGTTCGTATTCCAGCAGGACAACGACCCGAAGCATACTGCCAAGAAGACCAAGTCTTTCTTCCGGTCTTGTCGGATCAAACCGCTGGAATGGCCTCCACAAAGCCCGGACCTCAATCCCATCGAGAATTTGTGGGCGATTCTCGATGCCAGGGTTGACAAAACTGGTGTTACCAATAAAAATAACTATTTTGAAGCCCTGGAGCGCGCCTGGGAAGAGCTAGATCCACAGCACCTAAAGAACCTGGTCGAGAGCATGTCGAAGCGCCTGCAGGAGGCCCTGAAGGCCAAAGGAGGACACATCAATTATTGAAATGCTTTTATTTAACTTTAATTTATGTTTTCTGTAGCCTAAATGAAATGGGCACTTTATTTTGTCACTGTTTTTATTTTCAACACATATTGATTTTTTTTTCTTTATGTAAAACTCCTTTTTTTTGCAGTATTCCATAAGTGAAACTAAAAAGGAATATAAAAAATAAGATTATAAAAAATACAGTGTGTTTACTTTAATTTGAACCAAGTAAATAAGAGAAATTGAAAAAACGATGAGGTGGGCACTTTATTTTGCCTATCAGTGTAGATGAAATATTTTTGATTGAACTATACTTTTTTGTCCGTGAACATTCAGCTTTAAAATGGTGAGCAAAGGTCGCGTTTGACAGCATGGAATAAATTTACAATCTGTTTGGTACTTTTTCACAATTTATTTTGCGCACTATTAAATTTACTACACATTTTTAATTTTGTTTTACTGTTTTGAGGAATTGCAGCGCATTATTAATGTTTTGATCGGCAGTATTTTTACAATGTTCGGTTGTTTTCTGTAAAAAACAGAAATTTAGTAGTTTTGATTGCTGGAATTTTGTAAAATGTCATAATTTTACAAATTATCTGTTTTACACTAGGTTTTACAGACCGAATTAAGCCAAATAGAAGTAACGAACATAATTTTGGATGTTTTGTGTGTAGACGCTACTTTCAGTTCATTCAGAGAGAGTGTTGCGATACGAAAAAATTTAACGTTTAAATTCATTCTTTACTATTCGCTTCTACAAAACAACAAAACAAAAATAATATATGGTGATATTATTTTCATTATGAAATGAACAATTTCCCCCAGTGTTCCCCAGTTGTCCATCAAACCGATTCGAAGTACTAGAATCCAAACAGAGCTGGGCTCAAATTCCACTTTCACGAATCACCGAACAATGTCTAAACGTCAAAAACGTTCACCTTCTCATCGCTCATCGTCTGGTGTTTTGTTTTGACTGCATCGTGAACGCCACTTATTTTCATTCCCCAATAGGAATCTCATCGGGGATCATCGAGCTCAGCTGTTCTGCAATCACATCCTTCAGGGCTAGAGCTGCGCTTCGATAATAGTGGTGACAAACTTCTGCAATAATTTACTCCCCGACTGCCGGATGAAATCGTCAAGGTGGATACAGTCGTGTACCTGATAGCGAACTGGAATTTGTTTGCCCGCATCTGGATCGTTTCCAGGATGGGTGAAGAAGCAGGCCGGCAGAGCGAACAAAAGCCGCAACCGGCACTGGAAGCGTACGACAATGGGTCTCTGGAGGATGGAAATCCACCAATGCCAGAAATCCACCTCTCAGCGCTAGTTTCGGTCGGAGCCTGTTTTGCCATTTCCGTCATCTACGTTGCCAGCTTGTACGTGTGGCAGTCGAAACATGATCGGTAAGTCGGTGAAAAGACGGTAACAGCTGTTGGGAATGAGAAGGTTTCACCCGTGTTTTTCAGTGACCATCCGTCAACGATCAAGAGACGCTTTTTCAGCGTATTTGTGGTGATGTTAATTGCACCAATCTTCGTCATGACGTTGTCCAGTGAGGCCGTGTTCCAGAAGTATACGGTATGGGAGATCATGGGATTCCGACTGGAAGGACTGCTAACGGGTATAATGTTGCCGCTAGCATTGACCGCCGTGCTGTTTCTCGGTCCTCTGAGTGGAACTTTATCCAGCGGCCTGTGGCGAGTTTATTCCGAACCGATGTACTGGGTCAGTGCAGCACAGAATTTGAAGTGGCTACGGAATCACCTTGTTGCACCACTGTCGGAAGAATTCACGTTCCGTGCTTGTATGTTGCCACTACTTCTGCAGACTTTCAAACCGCACACAGCCATGCTCATTACCCCGCTGCTGTTCGGACTAGGTAAGTTGTTTGGGCCTTTCCGAAACCGCTAAAAGTTCGGTTTACAACCAAATGTTTTCTATTTTAGCTCACCTGCACCACATAAAAGAACGTCTCCGGGATGGATCCCCACTCAGAATTGTCCTTACGGTGTCGTTCTTCCAATTTTTCTACACCACAATCTTCGGCATCTATTCGGCGTATCTCTTCGTGCAAACCGGCCACTTTGCGGCTCCGTTTGTGGCCCATGCTTTCTGTAATCATATGGGATTTCCAGACTTTCAAGAGGTGCTGAACCAATCGAGGCGCCGGAAGGCTATTTTTATCGCTTTGTACGTCCTGGGACTGGTGGGATGGATCGTGTTACTGCCGACGCTTACCACACCGAGTTGGTATGCGAACAATCTATTTTGGACACGGGAGTTGTGACTCTGAGGGTTATTCTGTACAGGACAGTAGGTTTCGAACTACGCAGACGTCTTCTTTGCCATCTTAGAGAATAAGTTGAACTAGTAGTTTTTATTGCGCGGAGATTTCGGAAGTGCTTTTGTAGGAAATGAAATTGATTTAATCGAGTGCTGCTCTAAGGTCACCGTTTTGTTTTCGCTGTTAGTTTATCTAGTCTAATAAAATGTGTCTAGTAGACTAGAAAATTTAGGGTGCACATTATAAACGATAAAGTTAAAAAGTATTGCAACTTAAATCATTCTTAGGTAAAATGAAAATAAACTTTTTGTATGATTTAATGTAGAATATTTCAGAATATGGACTTTTTTGCCAAGAGTTTCTGCTGCAGCCAAATTTCAGTATCCTTGAAAGAAGTAAATGACAGGTTAGATGTCGTAAGCTTTACCATTATCTAAGATTTTCTGCTCATTTTACCACCAATAACTTAGCTTAGGAAATCCCAAGCACCATTTTTACCGAGCCCCTTTTAAGATGTCCAACATCTCTTTAGCTTTACTTGGATTCCTCAATGAAAGACTCACAGGGAGGCCTACAATTGAGGAATTCAAGTAAAGCTAAAGTAAGGTTAAACATCGTAGTATCTGAAACTGAAATTGGGAATAACTTTCTAGCTCTTTTTCAAATTGTATGGAATTTGTCAGCATCGTCATTATCGTTGATTTGCTTATCTTTTAATATCACCAATTACATTGCTGTCTAAGCTTGAAAAATCATTTTGAAAGAGCGCCATCTACGACGTTTAACCTCTGCGGTGTAACGCAAAAGTGAGGTTAAACCGCAGAGGTTAAACGTCGTAGATGGCGCTCTTTCAAAATGAACAAAATAGCACCAGAAACAGATGCAGGGAGTTATTACCTTTCCGTTGGTAGTGGATATAGATGTTAGCAGCCTGGCACTTTCAGGAAATTTACGTTTTAAGTCATTGTTTACAATTGTTACTTTCGACCTTTTGACGAATTTGTCTAGGATTCTTCCATAATAGCCCGTTGGGTGCTCGACACCTGGTGATGAGTTAGGCATTTTAAAATTAACTATTAAGTTGGGCTTCCGGCCGCTGGTGGCGAACTTGCTATTTAAAATGTCGGGGATTTTTAGCTTTAAAAACGGCACTTATCACCAGGTTGCATTCATGTCCGGGGAAAATGATAGCTCTAAAGAATGTGCTATTTTACGTTGCTTCTGCCTCCACTTGAGTACTAACCGTTTGAAAATACTAAGGCCGTTCCCAACGCTGTTCTACTTTGTATGGGCTGTTTTAGTTTACAACTAGAACTGAAACAAGCCATTCCCAATGCTGTGTTGCAGTTCTACATTTCGAGCAAATTTTTGCAACGAATTTACAACTGCTCGACAGCTCTGTTCTATTTTCACCGCGATTTGAAACACGGATGCAACATTGTTTTAAATTGGGTTGCTTTGTAGTTATGCCAGCTGTTATGACTGATGACTGTCAAATAAGCGTTTTTTGGTTTGTTTTGCTAGTGTTTTTTCAACGCGAAATTATGAGCGACCAATATTTTTAAAATATCGCATTGCGATTAACGTGTTTTAGTCAAGGGGTGAGTCGCTTCGAACAATGTGCCAGTCACGCCATAGTAGAAAATCTTACGCCATAACGGAACATGGGTGGCACTTTGTGGCACAATTTTGACATATGTACTTCTCGAAGATATAACCTAGCAGCCCTGAAAAATTTTCGTTGTAAATTGTTGTGATTTGTTTGTTTCGTCAGTCAACGGACAGAAGTTTTGGATTGAGAAATGAATATGAGTGAACTTTTAATCTATCTGTTAGTTAGTGATTAAATCAATAAGTAGCTTCAAATAAAGGCATTTTTTTTAAAACAAATTGGAGGTGGGATATGGAACCATCAACCTCCGTATCCTAAATATTTTGAAAAAGCAGAACGTGTGCAAACAGTCGCTGGCTAGGCTAATCATCGAGAGGAAAGATTGAGAGGACATGCGAATAATGACTGAAAATTTCGTCAAGAATCAGCAGCTGGAGCTCTGTTAAAGTAAATTAATTGAGAAGCATGCGCATGAAACACAGCTGAAGTATGGTTTCTAAGCAGAGGAGTGATATGCTTCCTTGATCTCACCAATATCATGCGCACAAAAGGTATCAAGTGCTTCCCAATCCCATATCCGGCAGGGCCAGCTGCTCTACAATGGTGCTGAACAACACTCACGCGTATTTATGACAAAAATATACTGTATTTTGCATCAACTAAGTGTATTTAAGATAAAAATATAACTTTATCTCAAAAAAACTTTCTTTTAACAACAGTATTGAGGACTGAAAAACATTGAAAGTTTATTCTAAAGTATGTGGAAAGTTTTGGGTGGCTCCGCTAGGGCACTATTTGCCAAAAGAATGCGCAATTATAGAAGTTGTAGTTTTCGATGAACTAGAGAGGAACCTGGAAAAATCACAGCTTGGCCAGGCATAACAATAATGTTTATTTCCGAATGCCAGAATGTTCAGAGGAAATGACGTCAAACACGGACAGGGAAAATGTTGAAAATATTTGTTGAAAGTTTGAGACAGTTGGGTAATTCAATATGCTGAGAAAGAGAATAAATCAATCATAAATATACAACAGTTTATAAGAATTCTAGTACTTACTTCTAGCTATTAGTTTCTTGAGCTCCATTCCGTATCCATCCATCACCAACAGCACCAAAGTGGCAGTCTCAACACAAGAGTATGCAAAACGCGGCTTCCGTTATAAAAACCTAGTCCGAGACCTAAATTTTGAAAGCAAAAGAAAGCAATCGCCTGGTTGTCAGGCGTAGCCAAAATACAACGATTCAACTGTCAAATTTTTGTGGCACACATCGGCACCCATTGGCACCACGATCGAAAGTCGTAACGCTTAGAGGCACACTACAAAAAAGGGGCACAAGAGATATTGTGCTGAGCGACTCACCCCTTGGTTTTAGTTTATTTTTGACAGTTCCAAAATTTTAAACTGGCACGCAGTTTGCAACAAATATGAAACTCAGCGTTGGGATCGGCCTAATGCAGGTGAGCTTTGCTAGATATTCCGGGTGCAGTTGAAAACCGGAATATAGCAGTCGCGCCAATCGATTTTACTCCATTTCCATAAGTCCAAACAATGGCGCATCTAGTGCGCTGTATGGCGCATCTGATGCGCTATACAGCGCACTAGATGCGCCATTGTCAGTGGACTTATGGAACTGGGTAAAATCGATTGAGCGCGACTGCCATATTCCGGTTTTCAACTGCACTAGGAATATATTATTTTTAAACAACATTCCTATTCCCGCTAGAAATGAAATGTAGAGGTTTGTTTGGTCAAGTGAGCAATATTTGAAGAGAAGTCGATGAATTTAGGATAATCTATATTTATCAGAAATTATGATTTACCACTCGGGTCTGTAGGTAAACCACCGACAAACCGACATGAAACTCAATCTTCACTATTGATCAAGAATCCATAACGACCGATTCAAATGTGCAGCGATCCCATCTGTCAAAACCCATAGAATCATTTGATCTAGATCAAATAAATGTGCCCAAAATAGCTCAGACATAAACCATCTCATCAAGTTTCCAAGTATGTTCGTGGCTTCAATAACGATTTCAGCGAACACGAAGATAGATGTCACTAATATGTTTTGAACAGAAATATTTAGACATTTTCTATTGTCATTCATGTCGGTTTGTCGGTGGGTAAACCGATACAAACAGCCTAATGGTTAATTCATAAGATAACTGAACGTGATTATAAATATAAATTTTCCAAACCTAAACTTCTTTTTATCTACCAAAAAATGTAGCAAACATTTCACCGACAAACCGACATGAATGACAATATCAAATGTCTTAATATTTCTGTTCAAATAATTTTACTGACATCTATCTTCGTGTTCGCTAAGAACGTTTATTGAAGCCACGAACACGCTTGGAAGCTTGATAATAAGGTTCATGTATGAGCGATTCAGGACACATTTATTTGATCTAGATAAAATAATTCTATAGGGTTTTGACAGATGGGATCGCTGCACTTTTGAATCGGTCGTTACGGATTCTTGATCAATAGTGAAGATTGAGTTTCATGTCGGTTTGTCAGTGGCAGAAGTGGCCACATTTTGTACATCAATTGCATGTACTGATGTTGATTACAGGTTGAAAACTCTGGAGGTTTGTAAGAGGCTGGAAAAGAGGCGCGTGTTGCCCACCCAGACGACCTTCGTGGCATGACCAGAGGTTAGGGGATATTGAACGAGGTCTATTGGTTGTATCCTTTGAAGAGGGGTGATTTGTGAACAATCAATGACACGTGGTTCATTAAGCTTGAGACCGATGTGCTGGTTCAGCCCCTAGTAGGACCAACAATCAATATAAAACTAGCAAATTAAATATTGGCTCACTGCTTGGTCCCAAGAACACTTTGCACATTGCAATATATGGGGTGTGAAAGTAGTTCCAACATAGTTTGCTTCCCCGCAGTGCACCCTGAAACGTTAAGATCCCCTTAACGGCTAAACGAACTACAGAGGAAGACGTCTCGAACCCGTCCAAGTAACCAGCCTCGCAGCTTTAAAATGTCTTAATGTTTCTGTTCAAATCATATTAATGGCATCTATCTTCGTGTTCGCTGAGAACGTTTATTGAAGCCACGAACACGCTTGGGAGCTTGATAAGAAGGTTCATGTCTGAGCAATTCCGGCCACATTTATTTGATAAAATGATTCCACAGGTTTTGACAGATGGGATCGCACATTTGAATCGGTCGTTATGGATTCTTGATCAATAATGAAGACTGAGTTTCATGTCGGTTTGTCGGTGGAACGAACTATTGTCTGCAGCCAACAAGCAAGCGGTTCAAAGCGACCGCGAAATGATGATGCCAATCCCGAGTCATTGGATCACAATGCCAGACTATTGGCCAGCAACAGTTTTGCCACGCTTCCAGTTCAAACTGTCACCGAACAGGCGGTGCCGAAAAAAGTGCAAATTCCGCCACTCTTCACGACCACGAAGGAAGTCACTGCGCTTAGGAACGAGCTTGCAACGGCGCAAATCCATTCGTTGTTTAAACTGTGCAGCATGGGCACCACGATAGTCTGCTCCACCGAAGCAGATTTTAAAGCTACAAGACGGTTCCTGGAATCGAAGCAGCTCGAGTATAACAGTCACGACACACCCGGAAACAAACCACTGAAGGTCCACGAATTACCGGATTACCCGCCGGAGGATCAAGGTGTTCCCCATGAAGCGAGCCGAGGCACGAAACCATCGGAATCTGCTCTATCTGGCCCACCTCGGGAAAAGCTCGGTCAAAATGAATGACCTCTGCAAAGTGCGAGCTCTCTTCAACATAACTGATGAATGGGAGCCGTACCGACCCAAGTAGCGTGACGTCACGCAATGTACGAACTGCGATTCCTTCGGTCATGGGACAAGGAACTGTCGCATGAAACCGCGCTGTGGCAAGTGTGCAGTCAAACCGTCAAACCACGGTGGCCAAAACCGCGCCTGCTCCAAGAGCGCGGAATTCATTGAAATCCGGAGAAAGGCGTCCACCCGAAACCTGAATGGGTGAAACTGCCATCAACCACCTCCGAATACGGTCGAGAACTTCTCGCCGCTCAGGTACAGCGTGCCGAATCTGCCACCTCTCCAGTTGAACCATCGACAGTCAGCATTTCCAGTTCAACAACGACTCGCCACAGCCACCACAGCGCCGTCAGGGAATCCCTGGCTCAAGCTCTTCCTCAGCCCATGCGTCTGACGATGACTTGCTCTTCTCCCCGGATCAGATGATGGAGTTCGTACAAGCAATGTACAAAAGGCTAAGTCACTGCCGATCCAAGGAACAACAAATCGAAGCCACCACCAGGGTGCTGCTCAGCTTCATGAACCAACATGGGCCCTGAAGAAACCATTAACATACTCAATTGGAACGCTTATTCTGTTAAGAACAAAACTTTTGAGCTCATCGATCTCCTAACAGAGAAGGATATCGGCATCGCCACAATCACAGAAACGCACCTCAAGCCTCTTGTGAATCTGAATCTCTATATCCCCAACTTTCGGATTATAAGACTGGATCGAACCCACGAAGAGTGGCCATCGCATTACGACTCAACATCAGCTGCCGCAAACTTCCCAGTTTCGGGCTGAATGTCCCAATCACCCAATCACCATCATCGCGGCCTACTGCCCCAAGCAAACAAACACCAGCGACGGCTCGGCAGAGGTACAACCGCTACAACAAGTTAACCATCGGCGGCGACCTCCTCGAAGCACTAGGCCTGGGGTACCACCCGGAGGAACCCCAATGGTACCATCGTCCAGCAAGGTTTTGAAAAAGGACTGTACACCATCTTGAGCCCGGATTCACCCACCCATTTGAGCCGTTCCGGTGCTCATGCTTCCATCGATATCTTCCTGACCAACATGACGAACATCTCCGATCCTGTCGTCCATCAGGAACTCAGCTCGAACCACTATCCGGTGGTGGCCAAAGTAGGTGCTTCCGTCAACCGTTTCCATACATTCCGGCGCTATTTTAGCAGTGCGTCGACTCATCCGATGACTACGGCTCTCAGTCGGAGTCGAGTGAAGACATCGACCAGTGCCAGCAGCAAATCGACGAGGCAATATCCCAGGCCCGGGGTCAACACGTGCCAACTTCCAGATCAGTGAGTAACTCGCTGAATCTAGACAGATCTACCAAACATCTCCGTATTCGACTCCAGAATATCATTCGACGCCAATACCAACGTTCTGGCCTCCCCCACTTGAAGACCAACATTAATCGTTTTAAAAAAATCATCCAAGCCAGGTTGATGGATCAAAGAAATCGCGAATTTGCTAACCATATTCGCTCACTGCCAGACTGCGCCAAGCTATTCGATGAAGTACTCAACCTTGAGTTGAAAAACTTAAGTATTGCCTTTTTTGCCCACCTGGCCGCGGTCGTCAACAAATGCTTGGAGCTTGGCTACTTCCCGTCTCGTTGGAAGTTAGCTAAAGTTATCCCAACCCGTAAGCCTGGCAAAGAGCTATCGCCCCATCAGCTTATTATCCTCTATCTCGAAGCTATTCGAAAAGCTGATCCTCAGCCGTATCCTGGAATTCTCAAACCAAAATAACCAGCCTTATTCTGCGTGGCGGGTGAGTCGACACGACACGCTCTCACATACGAGGTGACAACTGTCGCCTCGTATGCGAGAGCGAGTCGTGTCGACTCACACGCCACGCAGAACAACCCTGAACATATTCCTCCCAGAGCAGTTCGGATTTAGGAGAGGTTATTCCACAGTCCACCAGTTGTTAAGGGTTACTAACAACAAGTTCATTTCAAAAACATCTGCCATGGCATTCTTGGACGTCGAGAAGGCCATGATGGTCTTGTGTATTAGCTGCATCGATTCAACTTCCAGATCTTCCTCTTGAAAATCTTCAAAAATTACCTAGCGGATAGACGATTCCAGGTCTTCATCGAATGGCCGAGTGAAGTAGTTTATCTCGGTTAATGGTTTTTAAGCAAAATACCCACAAAGTGCTCCATCCTCAAGAGGTCACTATACCCTCTCATCAACAGAAGGCCTTCCGGTCCTCCCTATCCTTTAAAAATAGGCTTGCTATCCACAAGCAAATCATCCTACCGGTGATTTATAACGCTTTGGCAAGTCCCCCCGAATAAAAATTTACATCAGGCTGATGTCTGATTTCAATGTCTACATCAACATGAAATTCAAATGTTCATCTTACGTTGAACATTAGAGATCAGATTGTTTTCGCTGTATTTAGGCAAGGTAACATGATGTTAACATCAGACATTTTCAAACAATTTTTTTCTAATCCAATGTCCCTTTATCGTCATGATTTTGACATTCAAATAAAATGTTTTTCTGATGTTTTAAGATATCAAAGCATATTGATGTTTTCAAATGTATTTGAATAAAACAGCACAGTCAAAAGATTTTTGATGTTTTCAGATGTATTAAAGGTTATGAATAAACATCTTACATATGTTTTCAAGTGTCGATTTTATCCAATAAAAGAGATGATGTATGATGCATTCAGATGTAGAAAAACGTGACGGTGTATCGTTTCCGGATGTTTTCAGTTGTAGATAATAACATTAAAACCAAATAATCTGAAAGCATCAAAATCACATGTTAGGCTAAGGTAAATTTTTATTCGGGTGTTGAGTAAAGTACATAAAGTAAATATGCACCAATATCGCCAAAACATATACGATTCACACTTAATTCTAATCGCATCGGATATTTACCGATATTTTATGAGTACAAAATTTTACATCTATAAGAACATGGATTTCAACGCAACGTGTGATTGTCATGACACAAGATGTATTCTGGCTTATTATGAATACAACATTTTACTTCACAAAGACCTTTGATTCTATTGTAACGTTTCATTCTTATGTTGTAAGAAGTTTTCTAATGCTGTAGACCTGCAGTCTTTTACAGTAGAATGAAGTTTATTTCTAAGGTAACGGCCAATTATAATATCATCAGATGTGTTTAGATGTCTTAGGTACACAACATTTCACACATACATAACGTTTGATTGTCATGTAATTTTAGATTCTAGTTTTATAAGACGTGTTCTGATGTTAAATTTAACATCATCCATACGTTTGTTTTTAATGTGAAGTTTAAATATGTTGTATTTATATGTACTAGGGCGTTACTTTGAACTCTGAATACATTTAGAATACGACAACCCACATTCAAATTTAATGTTTGGAAGATGTCTGCTAATATTTTTTACATCACCATTTCTAATCGGGCCACCATGCTAAACTACGGATCGTTCAAAATAATCTCCTGAGAATGATTTTGAACAGTCTCCCGAGGAGTAGAAACTGCGAGATCCATCGCCTTGCTGGTCTTCAGGTGTTGAAAGAACGGAAAACATCAATTCTGGCTAGGTTCAGAGAGTCCTGTGCCAGATCTCATCACCGTGATAATCCGTGATCTTACACGTTAGTTTTAAGTTTGTAAATAAAGGTCGGTATCGTGTTCGAAAGAAATTTCTTTTTCTATCCCAAACCCATGTTAAATTCCGTTTACTTAAAAACGGAAAAGTAAAAAATCGTTAAGAAATTTCTGCAGCACCTGAAAAGAAAGAACAACAAAATTGGAATTTGTAAGGTTTCCTTACACTTTTACTTTCGGAAAAAAATGTTCCGCTTGATTATTCCGTAAGTGAAGGTGACATTTCGTTCCATGCAGATCAATTGTCAAAACTCCGCTTGGTAATATTGAACAAAATTCCGTAAGCTCTTTACTTTTTAGGTCGATACTGGCCTTAAGTAGTTAGATAGGTTATCAAATTCTTGTTTTAATTCGAATCAAATGCCCCCTCTTGTGGGCCAAATGTCCTCAATTGGTTTAACCAAAATTATTAAAATTCTCATATAGAGTATACTCTATAGCTATAGCTAATAACTGAAGCTGACGGGCCCCTCTGGCTTACCACTTAAAATGTGAAACATATGGTAAAAACATAATAAACGGCAATAAAGGCAATTTAAGCGTAATAAATATTTAAAGAGGAAGTCGATAGTTCACTACCAACTTATAACACTTGTGTACTTAAGGGTAAGCTCTAGATGCCCGTACTCCAGCGTCAGTCGGGTTTATTTTCATTTAGATAAAATCCGAGGCCAGAGCAGGCAGCGAAACCATTTCGACAAATATTTTTCATTAGAGCACAGAGAACAGACATCCAAGCTAGCGTGCCCTCCGTGTGTAAATTTCTGTAACGAAACTGCAATTAAAAAAATACAGCTTGTTTCCGTTAGTTTTGGTGATTCGTATGTTGATGGCGCCACCTGCGTGCCTTGAGATTTGATAGGCTGTCAATTTTAGTTTGGTGAAACCTACACTAGGCGGCGCTGATTTTCCAACGGTTTGCTTTTGAAAATTTACACAGTAAATTGAGAAAAAAAAGTTCGAGCCTGGATGTCTGTTCTCTGTGATTAGAGTTTAACTGACGTGTGACGTGCGAGATAAAAACGATGGAGTCACGCACTAAGCTGTAACATTTTACTTTGCCGAAGTGTTGGCAGGCTTTGTAAACCAAACGAACATCGTTGCCAAACCGTCGGATTGAATTTCCGCATATCTCTGTACTCTCTAGAGAAGAAGCTCTAGGTTTGTCCAACGACCTATGTGCACAATTTTCAGCTGAATATAAATGCGTTTGATTTTACCATGCCTGCGATTAGATCAACCATATTTCGGTTGATATCAATATGAGGTCTGTCAAATATACCACAAACGTTGAAGGTTTTACTATAAACGTAGTAAATTTGACTGAAATTTCATGGTAGTGTTAAAGATAGGCATAGTCGGTTGAAATGGTAGTTTTTACTACAAGATTTTTTCCTGTGTGGTGAAGGGTGGCTAAACTAAAATGAGAGCGCTGCAGCGCTTCTGAAATAGCAGCGCATCTGTTGCCCACCGTTAATGATGCTCTTACTAATCCTTCCTACTGTGGTACATCTAAGCAGTCTGATTAAGAAAAAACTGGATAATCAATCCGAGGAAAAAATGCTAGGCAACGAGTCGTGGTCCTTCGGTCTCATACAAGATATGGGACAGGCATACAAGCATGTAGTCCGGAACGATTCCGCCGTCGTTTTACACGACAAATATCCCAAGGCACGAAACCATTTTTTGGTGCTTCCCTGGACGGACATCGACACCGTTTATCAGGTAAGGAAAATTATTCAAAGAATTGAGCCCTTTGAGAAATTTCGTACTTCATTCTAGCTGAAAGGTAAAGATGTCCCATTGCTGAACGAAATGTATCAGCTCGGAAAGGACGCTATTAGCCTAATCCGAGGAGATCCGAAGAATTTTAAAATAGGTTTCCACATGAAACCCAGCATGCATCGTTTGCATCTGCACGTTATTTCTAAGGATTTCATTTCAGACCGCCTGAAGCCCAAACACTGGAATCTTTTCCACACCGATTTGTTCATGCCATTTCATGGTGAGATTTTTTTTTAATTACGCCTTACTATTAACACTATAATTATTTAACTTTGGCAGACATTGTAGATGAGCTGCACGAGCATGGGAATATTAGACATCGTTCAACGGAGTACATCAGCCACCTGTTGGAAGCACCGCTGGCTTGTCATCATTGCAACAAGCAATTCACGAATTTCTCTTCACTGAAGATTCACCTGCTTAGCCATGGATAGTAAAGCCGTTTGATTAATCATCGAAGTTTTATAAAATGAGATCTGATATTATATAAATTAGACTGTACGAGAGATTCGAGGCTGGGATCAACATGTGTTTTAAGCTGATTCAGCACGGGGATAATTTCTCGTTGAATTTTATTTATCTGCTTTGATCGAGGCTATAACTATCCGGGAGCTAAAGCCCCTCAAATATAGCAGAATATCACGAATTGGTTTGTTTTCACACAATTTCAGTTCTCAAATTAATAAGCTTCGGTTGTTTCATGAATGAAACGAAGGAAAATGGCGCATAAGCAGCGTGGATTTCTACCCGGGTAGACGGGCAGTAAAAGAACTGGAACGGAGCACACGAGCAAGCAGGCGAAGAAGAACAAGGACTGGCAGTAGGCTGGAAAAACCTTTTAAAGATTTTTTGATTCCATGACAACGGGATCAGACGTACGTCGAACTTTGTATGTGCAGAAAGGTAAAGCAGGTCGTCAAATGCTTTAGTATTAGTAACTCAACAACGCAACACGCTTAGGAAAAAGTATGCAACGGAGCATTGAAGTGCACGGAGAAAAACAATTATACTAAAATGCATAAATTCTATGCTAATAGTACACAGAAAAAATTCTTGTAGTAAAAACTACCATTTCAACCGACTATGCCTATCTTTAAAACTACCATAAAATTTCAGTCCAATTTACTACGTTTATGGTAAAACCTTCAACATTTGTGGTATATTTGACAGACCTCATATTGATATCAACCGCACTATGGTTGATCTAATCGCAGGCATGGTAAAATCAAACGCATTTATTGTCAGCTGAAAATTGTTGGTGATTGCGCTTAATTTAACCCTCGAAATGGTAGTTTCTACTGCGACTTTTTTTTTGCGTGTACGTTCGCACTACAGCTTATATTAAGTGATATAGAGTATCTTGATATCAAATGACATGTACATTATTTCCAGTGAAAACTAGATGTATAGTTGGTGATATCAGGATATCTCAGCCTATTCTGCTGGCGGTAGTCGACACGACTCGCTCACATACGAGGTGACAATTGTCGCCTCGTGTGAGGTGACTCTCCGTGCAAATCAAACGGAGAGTCACCTCACACGAGGCGACAATTGTCACCTCGTATGTAGAGCGAGTCGTGCGACTCACCCGCCACGCAGAATAAGGCTGTCTATATCACGTAATATAAGCAGTAGTGTGAACGTACTATAAAAGCATATTCGATCCATCCAGTCTGAATAAACCAGTTTTATACATTGATACACGGAGAAAAAACAGTCCTGTTTGAAACAACAAACTTGTTTGTTGACATCCAAACTAAAAAACTAGTCATTTTTAAAATCCGTTTTGTGGATTCAAACCTAGGGGCAAAACATTGAGCAATCCTGAGTAACTCTGAGCAAATATGAGCATCTCGCATTCACGGGATTCATATCGTGATATCAAACATTCCTACCTTTTGTGAAGCTTGCTTTTGACAGTGAAATTGCATAACAAAAACAAGAATGTTTTGTCGTCAAAGTAACCGTATCAACATTGTTGTTTTTGTCACACGCTAGTCGTTAAATTATATTAAATAGAAATCATCAGAATAAAAGGAGATGTGAAATTCGCAATGAAATGGTACCAATTGCTGGCAAAAGGTATAATGTCCAACCAGGCTCTTCGAGATTCAACACTGAAACGGAAAATCGATTTGAATCTATGGATAGCATCACAGCCACTTCTCTGTGCTCCCACCATGATAGCTACTACGACTAGCCCGATTAAAAATGTAAACAAATCTACACTGCTGTTAATGCTAACCGAAAGCAGGCACAGGTTATCTACGGATAGAGTGAGACGGTTTCAGCAGAATTAATTTTTATATTACTCTATTTCATCCTTCTTTACTCCATTGATCATGAATAAGGTTGTGATTTATCAACCAAAACCAAATTAAATTTATTTTTTCTATTATAAAAAAAGCTCGTTTTTTTTTCTTGCTTGTGCCCAAACAGCCTAACGAATGCTGGTGTCTAAATCCTATCGCAAAACTGGAGTTTTCGATATTTGCAATTAGTCGAAAAGGCTTGGTCTCTTTTTGGAAGTGACTCATTTGGCAGTCAATAAATCTCACATATTTCATCTGTTTTTGTGTCTTCCTACAAGAAAAAGACAATGAAACCATATTAAACAATCTACTAACCGAATTCAGAGCCCAATTCCTCATCCAAATACTGCGACCTATATTGCCTTCTTAAGATACGACAGTAAATTATTTTCCCCAAACAGTAAACATACTGGTGTTATTGGTTGCCAAGGTTGCCACCGTCGTTACCGACAAATTCAAGCCAGTGCTGCCAGACAACTTAAATTTAAGTTATCAATTATACAAATTGATGGAAGCTGATGCATTCTGAGCAAACGTGAGTTTTATGATCAAATATGAGTGATGTTATTCTTCTCGTTTTAGAACACATTTAATTGGCATTCCTACCACTCTTAATCTTGGGGGGAGAAGATCATCATAGAGTGTGCAAATTTGATGAATCCTGAGTAACTTTGAAGAAAAAATTTACTCACAAAAAAGCTGTCTTGCCCCTAGGATGGATCCGAGTACCATTTTTACGGTTATCATAGTATTTCTAGTTATCCCAGTTTTCTTGAAGTTCCATAAATCAAGGTGTTTTTTTTTATTCCCTTTGCTTTGGTTTGGATTTACTTTTGCTGGTATTTTTTAATTATATTCCCTCAATTTCTATACATTTTTCACAACGAAAAGCTTTTAATAAAACAAATGTCAACATCAGGGGCGTGTTTTTAGTTAATTGGATTGGGAGAAAAAAAAAACGGGAAGAGTATTATTTATTATTGTTTCATAATTGTAGCAGTTATCATCATGATTGAAATTCTCGTATAATATTAATATACTGTAACGATATCTATTATCTTTTTATATCGTATTTATTATTAAATTATGTTAACGTATATCGTAATGGTTGAATAAAATATTTTATTATATAACCAGAATTGAACGATACCAACTGAAGTAAAACAGAAAAAAATATTACTCACAAATTATTTACTGTACAACACACCAGAAATTTTGTTCGAGAAAAAGTAATTTTTTGTATGGTAACGATACTTAACAACCTATTAGTGTTATGGTAAGATCTTGATTTACCATAACATATATCATCGTTATGATACACTTCATCATCAGTTTATAATTGTTGGAAGATAACTTGAATAATTATGAAACGATAAATGGTTAAAATATTTGTTTATTCGGGATCACCATAGACTAACTTTAAGATCAGTAGGTCCCGACCAAAAACGATTATTTTCTTGGCTCAGTCAGTACTAGCACATCGGTCCCAAGCTCGGTCCCAAGTTTAATAATGCGCCCCTAATAATGAACACAAACGAACACACTCTCAAATATTCTGTCAAAATAGCAAGTTGCTGGCTTCAATGTGTACTTCGGACCAAGGGGTTCTACAAAAGTGAACCAATTTCAAATCGGTAGTTGATTATTTTGTTGCTTAAAGTGAATTTACAGGTAAATACACGAGATTCCTTACTGGGAAAAAAAAGCTGATGATGCAAAATTTGTGGATATTCTGGCATCCTTTGAAAAAGCTCTGTTGGAAAAATCTCAAACGTTGTCAGCGAAGCAGCAAAAGACATGTCCATTCAGCAAGTGACGAAGAAAATTAACAACATGAGGCAAACACTTCATCTTTTGTATATTTGATAATACTTTTCCTTGGGTTTCAGAATGTTCTTCCAAAAATGTATGTGCTTCAAAGTTCACATTTTTTCGAAAATGTTGCTTGATGTTATCATCGTCTCTTCGATGAAGTTATCATCGTAGTGTTTAATAAACTTTCACTGATCGATCAGAACTTTGACAAACACTGTTAACGTCAACTACCATTAGAAATGATTACAAAATCTTCCACGTACATTTTATGTTGTTCCTTCCACGCAACACACGATTCTGGTAGTTCGATTTTAACTGAGTAGGCGGGACAGGTGACTCAAATTTATTGGAGCATTTACTCAGATTCTTCTTTTTATTCATATGGATTTGGATGTTCGAAAAGTAAATACCCAAATTCTTACTTTTGTCATATCGACTAGTGTGCCTGTATTAGTAATAATACAGGCACACTAATATCGACGTGAGTAGATACTCGAGTAAATGGTTTGACGTACGCATTTGAGCAAAGTAAAAGCTTTTACACACTTTATTCATATATGACCTAATTGAGTGCCGCATTTCGGGCTGCCAGAAGTTTGTAATTGACGACGAACGAATTCATAAGCATCACCAAAAAATGACTCTTATTTTGGATACCTTAGACCTGTCACCAGCAGGTTTTATAACTTTTTTTTTCTATTTTGATAAATCTAACAAACAGTTCCGGAAAGTGTGCTAATGAAGTTTGATAGAAGCCATTCAAACTGAACAAATTCGAATAAATCCTTTGTTTCCTTCGTTCACATTATTTTATGTTGAATAAATTCTGAACTGTTTTAAGCACCTAGTTTTAAATTCATTAAAGAAGTAATAATTGAGACACTCACGCACACTGCCACACACTTAGAAAAATTTACAGCATTCGGTAATTTTTTACCGAATTTTCAACAGCTGAACGTTCGGTAATCCGATTTACCGGATTTCGGTGAATTTTTACAGTATTCCGGTAAAAAAATTACCGGAACTTGTCAAATTTTACCGAAATCTGGTAAATCGGATTACCGAACTGTTCAGCTGTTGAAAGTTCGGTAAAAAATTACCGAATACTGTAAAATTTTCTAAGTGTGCATGTTCCTTTTCATCAAAATGAGTCAAAATTACCCATTTGACAAATGTTAAAATCTAAGTGAACTTTACTCAGTTTCGACCATAGGTTCGTTAACTCAAATCTGAGTAGAGATATGTTTACTCGTTTCTGGGTAAAGGTCTCTTTTGGCTAGACTGAGTAATCTTTGACTCAAAGATGGGTAACTACAGAATTGATTCAAAAATTGCGAGCTACTTTTATAACTTTTTGGTTCATATTTTGTTTTCGTGGGAAATTTCAACCCTAAACTGGCACACTGGCGCTAGTAATAACGGATCGACGGTTGCCGCAAAAATCAGAAAACACCACTTTTGATCGAGTTTTAGGTACTCTAGATACTCTCTCATCTGTTGAGGACAAAAGAAAATAAATTTGCATAAGTCGTCCAAGCTCCTAAAGGCTAGTATGCAGTTCGGAAGTAATGTGCATTAGGATTGGACAAGTAATGGTAAAGAAATGCTTCTACTGTAGGAACTACTTACCTTATATGCAGCTGAAAAGGAGGGCAAACTTCGTAACGTTTGTAACGCCTGCCCATGTAATCTAAATATGGATGTCACTTTTCCTAGTGGAATAATATTGGATTGTTCCGCAAGGAAAACTGACCCATACTGGAGCAGTTGTCCAAATTACTTCGGTATTAATGGTAAAAATTGCTTCAAGTCTTTACTTGCCAACTGCATACTAGGCTTAAAGTATCCAGTATTTTACGAGTACTCATGGCCACCTCGGTTGAGCTCGGTTACTGGTAGGGAGCAAGCGATTCGACGTTTTGCTTACACGCTCAAAACTGCCTCTCTTTCATTTGTATTACTGTCTCTTTTTTTCTCACGGAAAAGTTACTCAGTTTTCGTAAAAAGTGGAACAACTCATCAATTGAGTTGTTCCACTTTTTACGAGAATTGAGTAACTTTTCCGTGAGAAAAAAAGGGACAGCAATACAAATGAAAGAGAGGCAGTTTTGAGCGTGTATGTCGTTTGACAGCTAATCAATAAGATTTGATCGATTCTCTGTCAAACGGCCTAAACCAAACGTCAAATAGCTTGTTCCCTAACAGAAACCGAGAGCGCCATAAGTACTCGTAAAATGCTGGATAAAAGCCGGGTAACGAAATACGCACGGAGAATAATAATTATCTAAAATGTATTGCAATGCATGAAATATATTGATTCAATGCATACTTTTGATGCATTACAGTGGTTTTGAATGGTTCCTTTTTCAGGCCACAACTGCAAATCGCCTGTCAAATCATTGCCTTCTTCGCGAACTTGTCGGCAAACACGATCTTATAAATTCCCGGCACATGCCCCGGTTCAGTCGCAATCTAATCGAAAAATCGAGTTTGACGGATGTTTCGTCAGCCTGCAAAGTGCAGCCCTTGTGTTTCTTCAAAACACGGTCGTACAAGAGCCTTGCACGCTTTTTAACCTTCATGTTCCGGTTCGGATATTTACTGGCTTTGTACGACTTGTATCCTTCCCTGGAAAGGATGTTCCGCATCTGAACGAAAGACCGGAGTTGGCTTCAACGATTTATCGTAGGTCATCTAATTCCAGGGTTTCCTTGTAGGGTTTGAGTACTCGACAAACTATTGTTTTCGGGATCTTTAGCTTGGAACCGGATTTTCCAGGTCACAATAGTTTTTCTTCTTTCGTGTATCATTTGACGTTACTTCTGAACGCGATCGACTACTTTCATCAAACTTGCATCAGTTGTTCTCTATAGAAGTGTAAACAAGCCACTCTAAAAGATTTTCGATTCCCAACATAAGAGGCGTGCTAGGGGCGTGCTAATTTACGTTTAGTCAGCCTTTAGGTCATTGATTCTAGTACAGACGTCTTCTCAACCTTTAGAAACACGTAGCTCATCGACCTTCTTCTTTGCCTTCTGTCTCTTCCAAGTTGCAGTCAGAAGTCTTTACCCAATCTCTTGGGGCTTTTGCTGCTCATCTTGGAGCTTGCTACTGCTGGTCTGGCCACGGCCTCCAGATTCGGCACTTTCTCACTTTTAGCGAACGCATTTGCACCTGCGTCTATGTTGTCGGGCGTTTGCCGTAGTCGTTCAGATTAAAAAAAAAAAGAATACTCTGCAACACACTTTAAAGTAAAAACATTATGCTATACCAACCTATAATAACAAGTATTGACTTTCCTGAACACACTTCGCATACCAGGTTTGTTCACAAAGAGATGGTAGATCGTTTATTGCAATGTCCTGCACGTACTTCGACACTACAGAATATCCGTCTATAGTGAAGTCATTCCATATATCGGCATGCACTTGACAAGCATAACCAAACTAGTGCTTCTCTAGCTCTGTGTCAACAGTTTTTCCATTAGCATCCAGGTGAGAACCGGAATGGTCGTAGGGTAATATAACTCCCAAGAACTCTGCTTAATGGCGTCTTCCTTCTCTCTACGCGATTGGAAGTGGAGCGGCCGTGGTGGTGAAGATGTATAGCCCATCCAGATCAAATGGTATAAAATGATGAATGGCTTTCTAAATTCATGGCTCAGAAATGGAATCCAAAAAATGCTCGGGGTGGAACGAGGAAAATAAGCAAGGCGTTAGTAATTGTTTCAATCCTCCGTGTATAACGTCCAAGTGTATGGATTACAGAGGTCGACAAGCGTAGGCAAATGCAGGATTTTTTTCGCCAAGGAGGTTCTTTCAATCTGTTCAACAAATAACGCTCGTAACGTTAAGAACAATCAAAGAAGTTCAATTATCCAACAGTTATTCGATATTTCAGTTCTCCGCGAGTCGTCATGCTCAAACCAGACATGATGGAAAGTGTTCAACACTTGACCTCTAATTTATTCGTTTCTTCGGCCGGCAAGTTAAAATAAGTTTAACGAGTCAACAACTTACCTACTCCTTTACCTATGGCTATACTCTTTTGGTACCGGTCGGGTTATTTTGATGATCTGATTCGCCTACGCAGTAAGCTACTAAATACCTACACTGACAGAAGAAAGTACGCGCGCACGGACACAAGCACATAGGGAAGCGGAAGAAATGGCATCAATTTATAAAAATAATAGGGTAAATGCGCCAGTTTTGGCCACCCCTCACAAATATGTTCAAATAACAACACGGCCAATACCGGTGCGTTTCCCTTATACAAAAAAAAAAAAACTACCGAAGAATGTGACTTAGAAAAAGTTCCTAAACAGTCCTACCACGGCTCTAACCCACCGAGGCACCGGTCGTGCCGTTAGTTCCGCTTCCGCCGTGCTAGAATGCTGCTGGATGTTTTCAAACTCGGACTGTAATTTCCGCTGCAATCCACCGTTGGTGGTGACCACGCAGATTTGTGCCTCCAGGTCGCGATTCACCGATCGCTCGCCGAAGTTCGACGAACCGATAAGCGTTACATTCGGTAGCGACGATCCCGGCAGATAGTACCACAAACCCTTGGCATGATACGTCCACCCTGGTCGTTCGTACTCAAAGAGCGAAACTCGATGATCCTGTCCGGACTCCTTCAGCTTTTCGTAGAATTTTCGCGCGATTAAAGAGTAAGCCGCCGGAATACCGCCAGCTGGACCTTTAGCACCAAGGAAGCCGTTTGCCTAAAAGGTTTTGTTGAAAGAAGTTATCGGCCATTTGGAAGTTTAGTAGGGTGCAACTTACATTAGGGTGAGCCATTAGAATGTCGCACTCAGCTTGGCAATCCTTGGTAAGCGTGTCCATGTAGGTTTCGGTCAAGTTGAAATAGCCTGTTGCCAGTTTCAGTTTCGAATCCTTCAGACATCCCGAGAGCAGGCTTTTGGTGGCCAAACTGTCGTGGTGGATTCCGAGTTGACCCATTTCAATCAGCGGGAATATCCACGTGTCGGAAACTGTAAAATAAATAGAAGTTTCCGTTCCAATAGAAGAACGTGCGAGAATTTTATCCAACTGCTTACCTGTGTCTTCCTCGCAGACACTTCTCTGTCGTTCCAGGACTCCCTTGAAGTAGTTCCGTATCCGCTCCCTCGCTTCGGTAGCGAAATCCGCATGGTCGCTTTTGTACGGTAACATGTTCCAGCTTTCGTGTAGATTGGCATCGCCATTTCGATTCACATTCAGACTGAACTCCTGCACTTTGTTTAGGAAATCTGCGTAAAAGTCCGCCAACCTGCGATCCTCGATCATCACATATCGATCCTGTCTGTTTGTGAAATAGTCGTTTGAGAGATTGGCGCCGCTGATGATCACTGTGTCATCTATCAGGTAGAGTTTCATGTGTTGTATACCGAGCAGTTCGTTCCACCGAGGTGGCGCTAGCTTTTTGGTCAATCCTCTCAGTACCGGCGTATGATATAGTGACAGTCGGAAGTTGTCACTCTCCTGAAGCAGGGGCATCAACGTGGTCTGGGAGTTCTTCTCACCGCGAGTGCCTCGAGTAAAATCCAACAGAATGTCCACCTTCAGCTGCACGTTCTGCTTCATGTTGTCGTGGATGGCATTGACCAGCCGTGTCTCCTTGCTGCCAATGCCTAGGTACAAGCTGGCAAGCATGATTCTTCGCTTTGCGACGGCACATTTTGCCACCAGGGTGTTGTAGAAGGCAGATGGCTCGGAGATGACTTCGATCCGATCGCCCGAAACGGGGAAGCAGGGCGATACGGTGTGCAGCCAATTCAACGAAGCTAGATCCGGTGAGAGGAAGGATGTGGCACTGCTGCTGTTGGTTCCGACTCCGTTGCCATTCGCCGACTGCGACGTGCCGGTTGATGCTCCCGGAAGAAATTCACCCACCGGCGGCGGGTAGTCGGTGATGATGGTGCTGAATAGGCGGCGGATCATTTTGAACAGTGGCTGGAGGATGATTTGCCAACTGAAACGAAGCATAGACTCGTGGTGAATGAGGGTCATTTTGGGGTTTTGAGGGTTTGGTTGATTTCGTGAGATAATGTGCTATGAACAAAAGATTGGATGATCAACTTTAAGGTAAGGGAATGTTTCCATCCAGAGGACCAACGAACTACTATAATCTAGTGCGGGATTTCATATACAAGCTCTTCTCGCATAACAGATACTATATACTTTACATGTGACTACATATCTCTATGCGACTGTTGTGCGAATAGGGGCAATATAGGTCTACTAGGAAAGGAATTTACACTGGAAGACACCAATAGTAGAGACATGTAGAAAAATCAACTAGTTTGGTTTGAATACGACTGAGTCATAGTGATAATGAACGGAAATGGGTCCACTACCGAGGAAGTGCTCAAACCTACTAAAGGGCGATACGGTCAAAATTTGGTCAATATCAACTTGACGTATTTCTTTCAATTTTACATTTAAAAAACCTGAACACCCCTATGTGTGTGTGTGTAGAATGTTGCTCCTATTTTGATTTTGGAATTCACTCTTCAGTTGTCAAAATGCCGTCCAAGCAAGAAGAGCAGCGTATCAAAATTTTGCTCGCGCATCGTGAAAAATCCGAGCTACTCGCACGCAAGAGTTGGCAAAATCGCTAAAAGTTGCCAAATCAACCGTTACAAATGTAATTAAAGTGTTTGGGGAACGTTTGTCGACAGCCAGGAAGTCTGGATCGGGGAAATCGAAAACCGGGAAGCCGCTGAGACGACAAAGAGAGTTGCCGGTAGTTTCAAGCGAAACCCTAACCTATCTCTCCGAGATGCCGCAAATAAGCTGGGTGTATCGTCTACAACCGTGCATCGAGCCAAAAAACGAGCCGGACTATCGACTTACAAGAAGGTAGTGACTCCAAATCGCGATGATAAACAAAATACGACTGGCAAGGCGCGATCCCGGAGGCTGTACACGACGATGCTGACGAAGTTTGACTGCGTGGTAATGGACGACGAAACCTACGTCAAAGCCGACTACAGGCAGCTTCCGGGACAGGAGTTTTATACGGCAAAAGGAAGGGAAAGGTAGCAGATATTTTCAAGCACACGAAACTGTCAAAGTTCGCAAAGAAATATCTGGTTTGGCAAGCCATCTGTACCTGTGGCTTGAAAAGCAGCATTTTCATAGCTTTCGGGACTGTCAACCAAGAAATTTACGTGAAAGAGTGTTTGAATAAACGTCTGCTGCGCTTCACTGAAGAAACACGGTTGTTCCGTACTGTTTTGGCCGGATTTGGCATCTTGCCATTACGGTAAAAGGCCATGGAGTGGTACGCCGCCAACAACGTGCAGGTGGTTCCTAAGGACAAGAACCCTCCCAACACGCCAGAGCTCCACCGGTTGAAATACTGGGCTGTTGTCAAGCGGAACCTAAGGAAGACCAAAAAACTGCTAAGGACGAGCAGCAGTTCAAGGCAAACTGGCTTTCTGCGGCGAAGAAGGTGGATCAAGGTGGCTGTACAAAATCTGATGGCAGGGTCAAGCGTAAGGCCGGCAATTCGGATTTTGGAAAAGCGGAAGCCTAACTGAATATTTTTCTGAATTTTATACTAATTGAACTTGAAAAAGAAATTTATTTTGATTTTTTAAATAAACGATTTCACCGATTTATACGCGTTTTCCCTTGACCAAATTTTGACCGTATCACCCTTTAGTAGCTATATAGTTTTTAAAATGTAGACTTAAGCACAGGAAACAGAAATAACTCTTTGAATCAGTGCTCTAAATAATATCGGCACGGAACTCACTAACGACATCTCGTCGGCTTTTCGTGGAAAACAAATTCAGTAGAATGTATAGAGACATCGATGGTACGCCTGCGATGCCATGTGGCAGGAGTCTCACGAAGTTATTTGAACGAATGGTTAAATGCATGTTCGATAGTTGATGAGAATGAATTTCTTCTGTTTTTCTGTGTTGTAATACTTATGTGCAAGGTGTAACGTAATGCCTTGTTTAGAGCGCAAAGTTATAACCACTAAGTCTGCACATGTTATAAGAAGAGTCGTATATACAGTTCTATAATTCAGAATATGCTGGCTCAAATATATTAGATATAAGGGATGAATCGATAATTATTGCAACACTTTATACCCCGTTCATACTGCAACCTATATTACGTGAGGACCAAATCAAATTGTTTTGAGGATGGCACGTATTTAGCAGTATCGTTCAAATTTAGTTATAATCAGATAGATCTCACCGGAATTTGTTGCTGATGTTCAGTCTTCATTTAGACGGCTTCCCTGTGATGCTAAAGGATGCATTTATGTTTCTACAGAAATAGCACTCCGCTATTCGGCAAATATTTTTACAACATCATTTTCGAATGGAACAGCACGAATACAATTAGTACTTCGTTTGGTTAGTTTAGGTTCGAGAAGAAATTTAACTTGAAAAATCACAATAACTGTGCTACGAAAGAAAGCTCTCCCTCTGTACACCGTGCGTAATTAAATGCCAGCCAACCAGGTGTTAGCTTACCCAAGCAACAATTTTGGTTTTATAAGGGTTCTGAAGAGCATGAATTAGACTTCGAGAATGCTATAAAACCATGATAAAACCAGCAATGTTCCATGGGTAGTTCACTGCTTCTGACCAGCAAAATGGCCGATATCTACGTTGCACTGCTTTTCTTCTGCTTTTCTCTCTCCACACTCCCGCTATAAGACGATGGTATATCAACTTAAAAACTGCTTATAAACATCAATACACTCGCGACAAAGCGGACAATTACTCTAATTTGATCATTTACTTATGCAGCAAAAACAAAACACGTCAGTTCCAATGCACGGCTTGCTGCGATCCTCAACAAACGGGTTTTGATCGTGTTGTCCCAAAAATGGCAAAAGCCGTTTTGGGGGGCGCTCGGTTTTGTAAATTGTTCCACGAATGGCTCACTTCGTTTGCCACATGTGCATATGACCTGTGTGCTGTTCGAAAAATAAAATAACTTCGGGTCTCCAGTCCACGAAAACGTGTAGAAATGGGAGAACTGAAGGCTAAATTGGATAGCAAAAGCTTTCAAAAACTGAGAGGTAGGTTAATAATTTAGTTTGATTTAATATTTCAGTGTCCGGCTTCAAAATACGAGGCTTTCATTCAGAGTTATGTTTCCAAGCAGAAACTCCATGTTAAGGAATTTCATATACTGAACACCAGTTTAAAGAATTGTCGAAGGTTATGTTACGAATAAATAAACAAACACAAATACAAATACAGTAATTGCGATCTAATATGTTTGTGCTAATGCTCATTATTCAATATCACAGCTAAAATCAAATCACGGATAATGAGAATTTCATGCCCATTTCGCAAATAACAAACATTTTGAAAAATGGGTATTTCATCTCATTTTCCCACTAACATACGTATTGAAAAATGGGTATTTCATATCCATTTCTCAAATAACAAACATATAGAAAAAAATGGGTAAAAAAAACCCGATATCCTAATGTAAAGAGCCTATTAATGGGTAAAATCGTTTGAAGGACATACAAGAAGCAAAAAAATGTCCAAACGGAGCGCGAAATAGCTGGAGCTAGCCAAATAACGATGCCAGAAGCGTAATAAAATGTTATGAAATCATCCCAATCGTTGCATTTTTATGGATGACGAAAAATGTTGCACCACTGGGACAATCAACGCTGAATAATCCACCAAACTGTCCTGAATTGCGTCTGACCGAGCAATACTGGGCAATAATCAAGCGTCACCTTCGAGAGGATGGCAGAGAGGCACAACCCTCAATGAGTTAAAAACAATGTGATCATCTAATTTCTTTTGTTTCTGCTTGTATTCGTAAGATTGCCTCGCAAATTTGGCCTTCAAAATCAAGTCCTTTGAAACCACAAAGCTGGATATATCATTGTAATTGTAATTACAATTTCTCAGTCCCCGCCATGGCAGACCAGGCCCCACCCATCTGCGCTTGGGCTAGGCGAGAACCTACCAAGCCTGCCCGTTTATATGCCCTATACCATATAACACACCCGGATCTTCCACAAGCAGGCGCCGGTTATCAACTAACCGGTCCCAAGAAGTGTTAGATTCTTTACATAGAGGATAGTAGGAGGCAGAAAGTGAAGCAAGAGAGAGATAGAGGCATTTGATTGCTGCGAAAACGGAACAATGATTTAGTGATTATTGTAATTGATAAGTGCAAGTATGAATAGTTCTCTTCTCTTTCTCCTCCTATTGGTTGTTGTTGCACTAGTACTGCAAGTTTTTGTCATCCAACTTGCTCTTTGATTTCTCTCACTACCTGTCGTTAGTGGTAACATATATTAAACGCTTTCTTCTCATGTGTTTGTGTGAAGCTTAAAGGATGGATTAGACGACAAGCTGTCTAGTGAAATATTTTAATATTAGTACCGATTTCCGATTTCCGATTTGAACCGATTTATACCAACAGTAAGGATGCAAAATTTGATGGTGGTCTTCCATTGAGAAAACAAGGTTATTTATATTAAAGCATGAGAGACAAATTAGATCGGTTCACACCAACAGTACAGACGCTCACAAAATGGAATAGTGATTTGCTTGTTCCAAGACGAATAATATGGATCACAATTAATTATGATCCCCACCACCAGAACACTACACCCGGCGAACTGTTTATTGTTCTTTTTTGTTCACTTGATCAGGCGCGCCACCGCACAATGGGTAAACGAAACAATAGAAAACGCGTTATGCCAGATAACAAAATATTGCGCAACAAATCCGCGACACAACCGTTCACAGCTGGTGCCCGACACAGGCTCCCTGATTTTGCCAAACTGTCAACTTGCACAACTACATTCTAAAAACCATTTCACAACTGGAACCGATATCTGCAACAAGCAAGTTGAACGTCCCAAAGAGTAACCTACACTTTGAACCACGATTGAAGGATTTCGCGAAACAAGCACCCCAAAAGCATTCCACACCTACTGTCAACTTTATGCTTCTATTGATTTCAAGCTGATCTGGTTAGTACCAACCGAGGGAGACTTGGTCCTATATCCCTCAATACAGACGTCTTCCAAACTTAGCAGATCTGACAGGTAATCGGTGTGTAAACACCTGATTCCTTCATAGCAAGATGCTGAGAGGCGGACCGGAAGAGATGAAGAGCTACCTCCCTCATCAATCTGCTTAAATCTCAAAATATTTTTACGATTTTTGAAAAGCTGTTCAGTGAGCCTAGTTCGGTTTCCGCTTTACCGGCATCAAATGCTTGGATAGTAAAAAAAATCTTTCGTCCTCTGCATTAGAATGAGATGAGCAAGTATCTCTCGAAGCAGAACTGGATTCGCTATTTTGTTACAGTCTGCTTTTAACATTACCCTGACACTGAAAATTCACGCTCTAGCAGTGCCTTGGATTTTCATAAAATATCCATGAGAAGTGAAAATGGTTTTATCTCAGTTGTAATGATGACGTTTACTTTCAGTTTTCATGGTTACCGCTGTCACTTCTATGCCAACTAAATACTATTTGCTGCAATGAATGAAGACAGTGCGGGTCAAAATTCTGCTGTCACTGTTGTTCTGATTATCAATCGTAAGCATGAATTTCATAGGACAAAATCTGAATATCACCTCTTGTGATGATTTTTTATTATTAAGTGATTTTGAATCCTAATACGAACAACCAGAGCCGCTATCATCGTCCCAGAAGCATAGACGCTAGCAATGTTGAGCAAGAATACCCTGGACTGGACTGCCCTAGCATATTGTTCGATCCCGACGGGTAATTGATATTCACTGTGGTTTATTGAATATTATTTCTGACATTTCGAAATTCATATTGAAAATGAACCTGTTTACATAAATGAATATCAAAGCTCTATGAAAATCGAACATTCATTCTACTGATTATGTTGTTGTCACGAGTAATCATTTGATTTTCACATGGAACTTATAGGTAGTCAATGTTATGTTGCCTGAAAATCCACGCTTTTAAACCTGACGAGCATGATTTTTATCAAGACTGCGCTCTAGCATAGACTAACTCTAAGACCAGTAGGTCCCATACAAAAACGATGTTTTGCTTGGCTCAGTCAGTACTAGCACATCGGTCCCAAGCTCGGTCCCAAGCTAAATAATGCGCCCCCAAGAATGAACTCACATGAACACTCTCAAATATTCTGTCAAAATAACACAGCAAATCAAAACATAGGCGCAAATATGTATAACAAGGTGCTGGCTTCAAGGTGTAATTCGGACCAAGGGGTTCTACAACAGTGAACCAATTTCAAATCGCTTGTTGCATATTGATTGTTGGTAGTATCACTGATTTTAATTTCAGAGGGTGGAATTACTCATTTTGATCTCTTGACGATTTCGCTTGACGCTGGAGCAAACAGAGCAAACCGTTTATTCTAGTAAAGCGTTTCATCTTTTCGGCCTGATCGAGGCCTGGAGACAGCGAAATGTAAGTAAAAGTTGATTGCGAAAGCTGTAGATCAATAATTATTTTTTCCTTATTTTTCAGAAATCTGCGATACGCAATATCATTACTGCGTGCATATTTTCCTCATCCCTTGAGACAAAAAACCATATCGGTGGAAACTTCGGTGATTACTCAACAAGTAGTTCATAAGATCAGGATGTCAGCAGAGCACAAAGCAACTGTGAATATGATCCGATTGATTTGTCAGAAAGATTTGTCAGAAGTTCAAATTGCTCCAGACGACAGCTCAGTGTCAGTAGCGAGCACTTCGGGAGACCCAGGTAGCGACAGAGAAGACCGATCTCGCAATCGCTGGAATATTTTTTCTCCACTTGTACTGACAAATTTGCTAAAAGAATCTGAAGAAGGCAAGGACGTATTACAGAGGGCCAAAGCAGGTGAGCTTTCTGAAGCGAAACAACTGCAGTTGGCAGGATTAATTACCAAACACCATCCAAGTCATACGGATAGGCTACGCGTTGATGATCTGGAAACTTATTCTCTTACAGTTTGCACATTGTTCAAGTTTGAACGACAGATAAACAAACTGAATATATTGTAAGTGACGCAGTATTGGTGCTACCATTGAAAGTGTCCTTTATTAGCCTGAGTATTTAAAATGTGTAATGCTAAAAGCTGGTTCCACAACTAGTGCCAACACTGGTTCATATACCAATACTGGCTCACTCACCTGGTATTATAAATATGTGGAAATTAAAACGCTTCTATTTATTTTCTATTTATCGGAAAATTACTACATTGCCAGAGGTGGAGACCGGCCCCTAGTAAAAGGACAACAGTCACCTTGTCAGGGTGGCCACACAATCTTAATATAAAAATTCCCGCATTTTTCCCGAATTTTTCCCGCACTTTTGCCTTATTTTCCCGACTGTTAAGACGAGTTAATATAAATTACTCGTAGCTAAATCTTTGAGCTCCCAAACTTTTTCCAGTTTGATTTACCACCATACACTTTCCATTTATTTAAAATACGCCTTTTTGTGCGACGGGATGAGCCAATTTTCAACAAATGTTGTCAATTTTGGTAGCTCCTTCTTGGTTCTAGCCAAAATTTGTCCAAACCATTTTCTTTTCTCTGGAATCCGGCAAACAACGTCAGACGGCATTGAGCACAGCTGCCCAAATTCTTCTTTCACCATGTGTTGACACCCTTACAAACGCAATTCACCAAACTTCAAACACATTCGCCACCACATGAAAGATAAGTACATTTCTGGCCTCATCTGTTACAGCCGTGTAGCCAGATCTTCTAAGGGCATCTTCAACGGTGGTTCAAATCGTGTGTTGGATTTATTTGTTTAGACTAAACGCAAAATCATCGTTGCTTCGCTGGTGTTTGAAAATTTTGTTTTATACCGGATCTATTTTGCATCATTTCAGAAATTATATAAGCTTCTAAGTTTCTTATTGAACGCACTCTTTAAAAATTTAATTTGATGAAGTTCGGAATATCTATGAAGATTGGGTGGAAATATCTATAATGAACATGCCAGAAGTTGATTAAACTTCTCGGCAGTTGAAAAAAATAATTGAAAGTTTCCAGATAATCATGAAGTTTGCTCACTGTCTTTCGAAAAGAGAAATGGTAGAACTTTAGAGAAGTTCATTGAATTGCCGAAAAATTATTAACGTTTCTGGAAACTTGATGAACTTCCAAAAAGTTTGCTGATCATCAATGGAATAGGAACAACTTTCTGGAAATGACGGGAACTTAGGAAATCAGATTTTGCTTCCCAGAAGTTGTTTTAACTTCCAGCAGGTACATATTCTGTGATAAAAAGGAGAATATCACACATATTTAAATAACTTACGAGAAATTGAAAAAAAAAATCTTGGTAGCCGTGGAATATCCGTGGAATAGTTAGCATTACCGAGATGTTGTTAAACCGTACAAGAACTTTTTATGATCTCCAAGATTGTAAATAGGTAGAAATTCTATGAAATTAATTAAAAAGTAGTTGGTTTCAATATTCTCGTTTTGGTTGGGTTCGATAAATTAGTAGTATCGAGTAATCGAGTAGTAAATAGGTTTAAGTTCTTCTTAAAACTTAAATACCCTGAACTTTTGGGATGTTTTCGGAACGATTGGAAAGTTTCTCGATCACCTGGAAAGATCCCTGAAATTCTAGGAAGCTCCCTAAACTTATGGAAAAATCCTTTGAATGTTTCCTAAACTTTTCGAATGCTCAAAAAATCCAGTTTCCTGTTTATCTGGGCCGTTTTCTGAAATTCTGGAAAGTTCTCCGATCTTGGGGGAAGTTTTCTGAAATTCTTGGAAGATCGCAGGACTGCTAAGAAATTTCCTGAAAAGCTGACAGCATCCGAGAGTTTTTTCGAGCTTCTGGAAAGTTCCCTGAACTTCAGGGAAATTTTCTGAATTTCTGGGAAGTTCTCTGAACGTCTGAGATGTTTGCTGACCTTTTGGAAACTTTCCTGATCTTTGGGGGAGTCCATGATCTTTGTGAGCATTTCCTGAAGTTCTGAGAATTTTTTTGAATTCATGAGAAACCCTGAACTTCAAGGAAGTTTCTTGAACTCCTACATGTTCGCTGAACTTCTAAGAAATGGCAGATAATTTCTCATCTCCATGCGAAGCGCTAGGAGTGGACGGTAATTTAATGCTAGAACGAATAGACATGAAGAGAAAGTGTATGATTGACACAATGATAGGTGTTGGTGGGTTTAACAACAAGAAATACTACACCGGTGCGGGGAACGCAACGTTGGTCTGTTTTAGCTGGTTCTTTTTAATTTTGCTGATGCAAATCAACTATAAAGATGTTAAAATAGACCACCGCTGAAGATGCTCTAAGCGGTACGTTTTGAACAGGCTGAACAATGATCGGTGGACCAAGTAAATGACAAGAACGCTACTCAAATCATTTGAAAAAGGTGTGAGTATGGTTCCTTTCGTATGACAAAAATTCCCGATGACTTTTGAAATTCCCGCCTTTTTCCCGTATATTTCCTGATGATTTTGGATTCCCGCATTTTTTCCGCATTTCCCGATTTTCCCGAGTCTGTGGCCACCCTGCCTTGTGTAACGTGAGCCGCCATACAAATAAGGGTTGAAATCTCATGTCACACCAAAATACTATTGTCGTTCTACTAGAAACAGGGAATCACATCAAATTTTGCTGCACAAGTCTACCATATTGAGAAAAATAAACGACTTCTAGTAAATATTAAATAATTGCGTAAACATTGCATGAACATTTGTTCAAAACAAAATGGAATTCACGTTATCTTAATTTATTTTTTTAGTTATGTTTATTCAAAACCCACGTAAACATTGCGTAAGCATCCTGTGTAATCAAAGTGAAATTCACGTTACTCTTATTCAGTTTTTCTAGTAAATTTCACTGCAAAATCACGTAAACATTACGTGGAAACCAGTTCTTATTAAACTCAAAATCACGTAACATGTACCTTAACGCTCATGTTGACAAAAAAAAAAAATTTAAGCTACGTGATTTTCACGTCACTGCTACCTGATAAGAGATATGGACGAAAGCTACCAACATTTTCACGTAGATTGGACGTGTATATTTTTAGGAGTGTCGAGTAATGCAGAAATTTCAAGCTGAACGCTTCAAGTGTCTCGTACTAATAACTCGACTTTCTAGGATTCAACTCTCACATGCCACATTTAGTTACCTTTGTTTGATTAGTTCTCCAGTTAAGCAGAAATTTTCAAACCAAATCATAGAGTAAACGTAGTTAGGATAAGGCTCCATCTATAACTGTAGCAGTTTGTCCGCAGATCAAGCCAGTTCCGCATATGCTGGGTAATTATTACAGCTAATATCCTAAGGCGGGGGTAAACGACCGCAGTACGCACCACACTACGGATGTGCAGCATCCTTAACTCTGCTGACGTTCAGAATGTCCACAAAAATGGATCCAAACGTGCTGTATATAACTAACGAGGGAGTACAGCGCGTCGAAGCTTCTCGAATAAGTGTAGATCCTTTGCATTTTCACTATAAGCAATGATGAGGTTCAATGAATAAGTAGAATCCGTTTAGTGATGTCTCCAAAACTGCTGCGGAATTGTTCTTACTTCCGTTCCCGCCGACATATGACATATTGGCGTAAATACATTGAACCATCGTTTGATCTGGATAGTAGTCATTTGCACTAAAACCTGGGGCTATTTTGGATACCGAAAAGAACGACTTTTGGCACGAACGCTTGTGAGAAAAAGTTCTTCGTTTCGAGATCCCAAATACGGTCCCAGTAACCATAGAAGTCACTTATTGAACAGTTTTGCGTCCAGAAAGTTACCACTGTCAACCGAGGAGCTCCAAATTAACTTCGTCATAAGCGTTCAAAGCATCTCGCGTTCAGAAGATCATCAACGCCCGGGCAGCAGCTTTTGATTACAATATCAATAAAAATAGGCCATATTTTTCAGCCAGTTGCATATTTCAATCTTCAACCACTTCTATGAAAACCTTCATTCATATACACTGATCAGAATCTTGCGCCTTGACCACCGTAAGGCTCACGGTATCGATCCGAGATAAAGTTAAATGAATAACTATGGCTAGTTGATTGAAGGCTCGCAAATGCAAGACAACCTACAGCCTTCAGCGCCAACGCCAACATTTGACGTTCGATAACTCCTCATTGTTTAATTAGCTAGAACTTGTATCTGCAAGATCATTGAACACGAATATCCGTTCCATCGTCTCTCGGGACCTAAAATATACAATCTTCCACATGCAATGATAAACATATTTCCTTACAAAAATGACCATTAGGGAAACAGATGACGCAATCATTTAGGGATGCTACGAAACAACATAACCAAAGAAATAGTTTGAAGAGTGATAGGGCAACAGGTTCTTAATTACACAGATCATTGGGAAACAAAAACAAAAACTACCAGGTGCAAAAGCTACTCAGATTGAACCAAATCAAGTGTATTTACATTACCGAACCGACGGTCGTCAACTAGCGGATGTCTTGCACCCTGATGCACGTGGTCAACCCTCAACTACGACACAGATCGATTAAACGGTGACAGTGCAATCTCTTCAGTATTCATGCCCGCATAAGGAAACGTATCAACAACATCTACTAATCTACGCATCAGCAGGTGGGTATGACTGTTCCCTCGAGAAAAAGGGACATCATATTCAGAGGTCAAACTCAAAGTGCTTACCTTTCTCAAACCACTGTGGGGTAACCACTTTCTATCGTTGTGATGCTGACGCGTTGTTGATTACCACTTTGCTCACGGAATTTACAATCAGCTGCTGCTGTTCCTGACGTTTGCTACGATTTTCGCGAATGATTTTGCACAGCAAAACGAATGGAAGCAAAATGACAAGAGAGTTACATAAACATCAACATAATCAATCCCTGCCACGAACATAAACAGAGAGACGATTCCCTTGCGAATGCTCAATGAGAGAATAGTTCTGCCAACGAACAGGACCGGATTGGCCAGGTTCTATGAAGTCTGTGCGAGCGAATGACAAACCAGTGAGAATACTCATCACTGTCTTCTCGTCGCGAACTAAACAAAAAAAAACATTCGCCGATCGAATCACGGGCATTGCGACATTTGTTGCCGAATTGGCAGAATCTATTTTTACCTACTAAAAAGGAAGAAAAAATCCGAAAAACGAAAGCAACTTGGTCGAATGGAAGCGCGCATTCAAATGAAAAACCTGCATGTTATTCCTAAAAAAAATGATTACCTGAGAATAAAATCAATAACACTCATATTTCTTGCTTCGTGGGTACACTACTTCCAAGTATCTAGGCGACGTTCTAGGATGACTACTTCTTTGATGATGCAGACTTGAAGATGTGCCACATAGTCAGCCAACCCCCGAACACGGGAAATATACAAGGTGAAAACTATACTAATGGATGGTAACACTAATAAAACATAGCGATTTGCCGTATGCTAATTAGTCGAGAGTTTATATCGGCTTCATACTGTACGGCGGAGACTTTCACAAAAAAACGAAACACACGAAAAGCACCGCTATTCGACTATTATTCACTGACAAACAGTACCTGAACCAGGCGATGAACGAACGACACTAGCCACAGACCGGACCGGAATAATGCAGTAGCAGCACTTTGCAGCTGACGGGCTTGTTCGTGCGGATTTTTTTTTATTTACCTCCACTACACTGCACGGCCACAAGACCCGAACAAGGCTCAAGGGGAACCAAACCAACAAACCAACCAACACTGGATGGACGAGGACAAGGACGACGACTGCGTCGCGGAAATGAGCGCAGCACGGGTGAGAAACGCGAATTTTTGCACGCGTGTGTGCGCGCGGTGCAGCATGCGGGAGAGGCGATCTTTTTTGTTTTGATTTTCATCATATGAGAACTGTCAAAACTGTTATGCGGATTATTATACTGCGTGAACGTGGCCCAAATGGATTTGTTGTGTTCTTAGGCACGTTACACGCTCGCTGAAGTCAACTCATTTTTTGATTAAATTTCACTCGTTCATGGCAAATGATCAGGGACTCTGCGTCGCTGTCAACCGCATATAGATGCACCATAGTGCACATGATTTTGACAACTTTAGACACCTGACAATTTTGGACATCTGGCAGCTGAAATCAACAAATATTTTTCAATCGGACCTAACGGACAAACGTAAACAATTGCTTCTTTCTTGAATTTGTCGACCCTCGCAGCTTGCCTCATTGCTACCCTTGCTACCACAGCTATTACGAATAAGAGTCCTATTCGATAGAGTTGGAAGCTACCATGAGTAGATTTTGCATCACGAGAAGTTTACGGAAGAAGTTATTGTTTGCACTTGTCAGTTAGGCCCTAATGAAAAATGTTTCTCGAAATTTTTCCCACCAAAACAAATCAATCAATGCCAAAACACGACAGGCATAACAGAACAAATCACCTAACCCTTTCACACTCGTTTCGTGTCCTATGATGACGTGACGATGCGCACATTTGAAAGTGTTAAATGTTAAAAAAACAGATTGATACAAACTTCGAAAATTTAACAGTATTCGGTAATTTTTTACCAAACTTCGAACAGCTGAAAGTTCGGTAGTCCAATTTACCGGATTTCAGTGAAATTTTACAGTTATCTGTAAGAACATTACTTGTTAAAAATTACGTAACATGTAAAATTTTACCAAAATCCGTTCAACAGTTCAGCTTTTAAAAGTTCGGTAAAAAATTACCGAGTACTGTATAATTTTCTAAACGTGTACATTCATCCTAACCATATGTTTATCACATTGATACTGAAATCCATGTGAGCTAATCCTTAATGATTGACCCCCCCCCCTCCCCCTAATGGATTCATATTACAAAATGAGTGCAATACAGTAATATTTTGAGTTAAGGTCGGTATCGTGTTCGAAAGAAATTTGTTTTTCTATCCCAAACCAGGGGGTAAGTCGCTCTGCCACCTTGTGTTACCACCCTAAAAACACACTCTGACACAATTCAAACACCTCCCACCACATCTAAGATAAATTTCCATCATTTCTGGCATCACTTCAATGCATGTTTACATAATTTGTTAGATTGAGCTCAGGGAAGCACCGAGCGGAAATTACATATCCATTAAGCATGTTGGCCGGGAAACGTGTTAAGCTATCAGCAACCGCCGATATAACCGGAAACTGGAACATATTCAGTTTAACACGGCATGTCGATCAGCAGCATCCAAGCCAACTGGATTCGGTGGTATCGCAAGCCACCAAGCGACGTCAAAGTATCAGCTCAGAACTTTCATATTCAGCTTCCTTCCCTCCGAAAAAGCTTCCACTACTTATGGAAAACAAGGATGTTGAGAACGATTTGTTGATTCGAAACGATCTTATTTTCAATGAACTAAAGTCGTCAGTAGTATCTCCGTCATTTTCTGACAATGCAATTGAATCTGATCGAAACCTAAACACTTTGGAATGTGAGGAGTATTTTAACATATGTAGAGTAACTGTTCCCATATCAATCTCAATTTTCCACTATTCATTCTACGCTGAGTTAAGAGATTAGAATGCAAATAGATTATTTTCTTATAGTCAATCCTATGTTACCACGTAGGATTTATTGTTAAGTAATCAGATTAATATGGATACACATACCGTTAAAGCATATCTCTAAAAAAAAATTGTTTGCTTTTTTCATGTAAATTGATATCGAAGAGGAGATATCCATGAACAGCGCTGTGCAAAATGGCTTGAAGAACTTTGTTGAGTACTGTACTGAGGATATTAAAGAGGAAAGTCCTTACGAAAGCTTTAAAGAGAACGGTTCTGTGCCGATCGATATGAAAGGTAAGAATAATCCATACGTATATCATTGCAGTGTCCCACATACAACGCCTATATGTCCCTGGAGTGAAATGCACATGGGCTTATACAACATATAGTCCATATGCGTGAAAATCCTGAGCAGTTTATCGTGAGCCACCTATCCAGTCAACCATGTGAGAGTGCATTCAGAGAGCTTCGATCCATGACCTCAGTTAACCAAACGGCAGTTAACTTTACCATTAAAGAAGTTGAAAAAAGGATACGCAAAGTTAACATGAAGTTGCTGATCACATATCGCAACAAATCATTAAATTTTCCCACGCAACGGAAACAGGATGCGAAAGCAGCTAGAGTTCATTCTAAGGATTTGCCAATTGACGTGGAAATAGTTTCGGCTATTAACAAAGCCGAAAAAGATGCCAGGAAACTGTTAATATCATTTGGATGTATCGATGACGATATTGATTTTACAGATAGCATACATGGTAAGCAAAAAAACACTAAGTTCGAATTTGTATCACTTGGATCTTTGACCGTTCCCGACGGTACGTGCTTAAATCACAAATGAAATAATTCAAATAAACGTCTATAGTAGTATTATTTTCAACTTTTCAAATTAGATAACCTGGATCTACCGTTACGTCCCCAGTTTACAGCTATGCTTACCGAAGCAGAATCGGAGTCGATGACGGTCGAGAATGTGGAAAACATATTTAGCCAAGCAGAAGCCGTTGAGCTTATACGTCACCATGTTTCTGATGATACGGCCCACACATTCCGCATTGTAGTAAATGAACGTATAATAAATATTAAAAAATCTTACGTCTTCGGGTCGTCTTAATCGGTTCAGTGACAGGCTACAGCGCTTCCGGCAACTACAGCAGCACGAAAAATCATGGCACAAAATGTTCCATTGCAGCATGTTTCTACATGTGATTGGGTGCTCCTTAGCGAGAAAATTCTGTGTCATGTTACTAGCTTTAAGTATAAAACAGGCAAATTTAACTAATGTTGTTTTTAATAATTTTTCTTATTAGATGGATAATTTTGTAGGAAAAACTCGCAGTTGTTGTTGTTCGATGACCAGCGTTCCTTTGATCTGTCCGGATCGTGTGCAGAAAAGAGGCATATGCCTTTTAGGCAATTTTTATAGCAATGACAATACCAGCGCTGTTTTCTTGATTTCGACAACACTAGAAAAAGATATCGAAATCTATCTTACGCATGTCGTGGCTCCAACCTGTGACGGAATGATGTCGAATGAAACGATGATTTTGTTAAATACGTTCTGATTCGCCAAAAATATATATTTTCGATCACAATCGGCAAGAAATCGCCGTCACCTTGAAATTTCTTTTCAACTTCCAATAGCGCTCTTTTTACGAAAATCACAACACTGTTTAATTCTTCGAAGTAAACACAATCGTAATAGTATTGATTTGCAGGTGGCCATGGAGGAGGAACGAATAAAGCCATAATCCGGCTCCGAACTGCTTTTCCGTCGAATGGGATGTTGTGGTTTCTCGACACTTTTCGGCAGCGACAAAAACTTCGACAACGATTTTTCAGTAGAGCCTAACTGACAAACATAAACAATGGCTTCTTCCGTAAATTTCTCGTGGCACAAACGTTACCCATGTAAGCATCCAATTCTATCGGATAGGTGAACTCTTCTTCTTCGAAACGACCATGGTGGATTAATTCGGCATGTTTTCAATGACGAGAAGTTCGCGGAAAAAGGAACTATTTACATTTTTCAGTTGGGCCATAATAAAATTATTTGTCGCCTTGAAACTTGCACTGATGGATTGAAGTAGAAACCAATTTTTCAGCTGATTAGCGTAGTGGTTGCCAGCAAGTAGAGATTTTTTATTGAAGTGTTGACATATATGTTCAGACCAGGGTTCAGACGCAGAAACACCTTCCAACACCCAAAAACACACAAGAAACACAATCAACACAAACACAACGTGGCAGAGTGACTTGTCCCCTGCAAAACCCTCAGTTAAATTCTATAATGCATGAAGTTTTATTTCAATTAAATGGTTTTGTTGTATTAGTTCATCAATGTTTATTATTTCAACAAATTCGTTTAGTTGGTTTAAGAAAACATTTTGTTTTGAGCAACAAAACACGATATTCAATTCTATAAAGCATGAAGTTTTATTTCAACTCAAAGGTTTTGTTGAATTAGTTCGTCAGTTTTATTGGTCCATATTTAAACCAAAATTTTAGTTGAATTGATTCCTAGTTTGAATTGGTATAACTACGTATTTTTTTGCGTGTAGGAAGTATGTGTGGTTACAAATAGATATCATTTATTGATAAAATTGCAAAAAATCATGTGTGGGACACATAGATATTAGCATTGCTTTTTTATCAGTGCAGAATTCAGCTGGGTTTCATTATAGTCACTAGATTCATAGTCTGGCGGATACAACGACAATTTGAACTGTCACTAGGCGGAGCCAATCGAGCATATCTCGAGTAATTCATGTTAAGGGCCTAAAAACCATTTCTGAACGATGACTTTAATCGTTGATTTCTCACGAATCACGAGAATCCCACTATATTCTTCTACTCCAAAATGTAGAACTAACATTCTTCAACCAAATGCTGCTTTTATTTCACGAGAGTGATTTAAGATTCAAGAGAAATCGATATTTAAAGTCATTATTTACAAATGGCTTTTAGGCCATGAACATGAATTACTCGAGCTATGCTCGATTGGCTCCGCCAAGTGACAGTTCAAATTGACTCCCGTCGTTGTATCCGCCAGACTATGAATCTAGTGACTATAGGTTTCATGCGTATGTTTCTCCATTAATTTCTTTTAACGAAGTTCCACCAGCTGTAGTGTCACGAAGGTTTTCAGTCATAATCCGCATGTCCTCTTCAAGCTCTCGGATCCTCTCGATGATTAGCTTAGTCAACGACTGGCTGCAGACGTACGGCTTTTTCAAAATATTTAGGATATGGAGGTTGATGGTTTCATATACCGCCTCCAATTTGCTCCAAAAACTTGCCTCTAATTAAAACTGCTAAGTGATATCATATCACGACTTGTTAATTGAATTACTAACCTCATTCATTGTTTCACTCAACAAACAGGTAGATCAAAAGTTCACTTTTAATCTTTTTTTTTCTCAAAACAATTTACAGCGTCAATTTTCAGGGCTGCCAGGTTATATTTCGAAGAAGTACAAATGTCAAAAGTTTGCCACACATGTTCCGTTATGGTGTAAGATTTTCTACTACGGCGTGCCTGGCACACTCCAAGTATCCACGAGGCTGTAATAGCAACAATCAATATGCAACTAGCGATTTGAAATTGGTTCACTGTTGTAGAACCCCTTGGTCCGAATTACACCTTGAAACCAGCACCTTGTTATACATATTTGTGCCTTTGTTTTGATTTGCTGTGTTATTTTGACAGAATATTTGAAAGTGTGTTCATGTGAGTTCATTATTAGGGGCGCATTATTAAGCTTGGGACCGATGTTCTAGTACTGACTGAGCCAAGAAAAAAATCGTTTTTGTATGGGACCCACTGGTCTTAGAGTTAGTCTATGGTAATAGCATGCATATATAGGGCATATGTACTACATCTAGTGCATCATTAAAGTTGGATTAAAGCTGAAAAGGGCCCCACTAAAATTAAACTAATGCTATATCTTTTGTAATGCCAAAAGACAATACTAAAGTAGCATTATTGCATTGGTAATGCATCACTACCATAGACTAACTCTAAGACCAGTAGGTCCCATACAAAAACGATTTTTTTCTTGGCTCAGTCAGTACTAGAACATCGGTCCCAAGCTCGGTCCCAAGCTTAATAATGCGCCCCTAATAATGAACTCACATGAACACACTTTCAAATATTCTGTCAAAATAACACAGCAAATCAAAACAAAGGCACAAATATGTATAACAAGGTGCTGGCTTCAAGGTGTAATTCGGACCAAGGGGTTCTACAACAGTGAACCAATTTCAAATCGCTAGTTGCATATTGATTGTTGTCACTACTGATGCGATCCCGCATTACCGATGTTGATTTTGGGTTGAATAAGTATAATAATATAATGCTTGTGGTTACTTGGGACTGTTCTAAGCGGGTCACCCCTTGGCAAAATCCCAAACTGATCTTACCGATAATATTCGAAGTTTACGTGGACTTCGACCTCTCTGAACTGCCAAAACTGCTTTGATGACCCCATCGTGCACTGATCTATAGGCATACAGTGCAAAATTGACGCTCCTTTACCAACCGAAGTCGTTCATGAGGTTTCAATTTTTTTAACGATTCACAATTTTGCGCGAGGTGTCAGACTTTAGAAAAAATCGCGCACTGTCTGTCCTGTTGACACATTTTCAAACGAGATAAGATGTCAAAATAAAGTCCACTCCATGGCATATTCTTTGTTCAAGTTGGATTTTTCTAAAATTTTGCACTGAAACTGAAGTTGTCGGCCCCGCAACTTCCTCGCCAATGTACCGGGAAAGCTAGAGCACCTACATTGAAACACCTTGGCGTTTCAGTTTTATCTCGCTCTCAATCACAATCCCAATTGAGTGACTCACGCGAGAGTAGTCGACCGCTCAGCGCATTGCGGGATTCATGTCCAGCCTAGCCAGTTCAGTTCAGTCCTGAACGGGCCCTCGATCGTTTCGGTTTTGTTTGGTTATAGCGTGGCTGGAGCGCAGTTTTGCATCCATTGTTTGCAGTCAGCTGTTTGTGTAATTATTATTGTTATTGAGGGGTGCCGCAAACGATAGTGCATCAATGTTTGTGTTTTGTTAACACACATTTCGCAAGTACCTCCCGTGGTACCTTCTCGGCATCGACGATAGTGAGTGAGTAAACACACAGGCAATTGTCGTTTGTTCGTAATGATAATCACCCGTGTCGTGTTGGATGCGAAAAAAAAAACATACCAGCGAAGGACCTGCTAAGCGAGGCAATGAGTTTGTAAACAGTAGAAAATTATTATGCAAGTGCTCGCTCATTACAGTGAGTGTGGACTGAGGAGTGGATGTGGATAGTACCTACGATTTGAGTATAGTGTGTGCTTTGATAACAGACGAAGCGAAGGAGGTCATTGGTGCGTGCCCGAGTCTTGCGGATTGTACAATAATTGTACTACAACGAGTCGCTCGTAGTTTCACAGCTCTGTACAAGTGGTATAGAGAGTGAAGGAGATCCGATTACCGAAAATTTAGTAAAGTACGAGATCACGACCAGAACCAGCGGAGTATGTAAGTTTGCGCAATGATCGTGTGTTCTCTGAAAATGTTGCGATTGCGAATGGATTGTGCCGGAGAAGGGAACGAACGGCAGAACGTTCTTCAATTGAGCAATATTAAGTAGAACAAATTAAACCGTTGTTGACTGACGAGCAGTGCGCTGTCCCGGAGAAGAAAATTTAAAGGTCAATTCCGCTAATAGAATAAGTGACATTGCGCTTAATTAGTGCGATCGCGGCCTAGCCTAGCGCGAGACGTGATGAGAGTCGATCGCATATAGTGGAGCTCCTCTGCTTGTGGTGTAAATCGATTGGGATAGAATGTCCTATCATATCGGAGGATGATTGTCTCCGGATGCACTTGGCATTGACAGTGTTGTGTTGCTCCTTGGTTAGAAGTGTAAGGCAAGTTCTCGAAAAGTTTAGAGAGTGGTTCAAGAATCAATAACTATTGCCGAGCGACATAATAATTGGTCTAAGGTGAAGTTCAGTCCTCAAAGCCCGGTAGTTTCGATGTCGTTGTTGTGTTTGAAGAGAGTCGCACCGGATCAATTTGTTCGATGATGATCGCTTTTACGTACGGATTCAAAGTGCACCAAATACCTTCGGTACCACCACCAGCATCGGCAGCCGGGGAGTAAATTGAGTGTGCGTGGGAAGAAGAAAGAAAATCATTTCCTTACCACCGCGGTAGAAGATCGTAAAAAGTAGAATCTCACCCAGCAGCTCTCGGGTGTGGAAAAAGTGAAAGAAGGAAACGATTATTATTGTGCTCCAGGTCGGGGAAGTGCGGGGGTGTGGATAGGTGTTGGACAGGGGGCCACAGGAGGTCGTAAAGATCGTTCGAGGTGAAGTAATTGCCTCCGAAATTTCGAAGGTGGAGCGGTGATTGAACCGAATCTGCGCTGCTGGAAGAAAGCAACCCCAAGCTGAGGGGGGAAAAAATAGTGGAAGCTGTTGCCTCTCATAACGGTGGCAACATTGATCCAGTTGGAGTGGATAGAAAAAACTGCAACAATAGCAGTATACGTCACACGGTGAAGAGAAACCCGAAGGATGGGTATTTTGGTTCTAGGGGCCTTGGTTTGGTGCCAGATGGTGCTGCTGGCCAGTACCGTTTCCGGCAACCATCACGAAACGTCGCAAACGATAGGTGAGTCTTATTTAAAATCTAGTTTTGTTTTGGTTCATCTCTTAGGTGGGTAAAATTGCGGCCGACCGTAAGGCAGAGGTTATTTAAATTTGGAGTTATAATTCTTCTAGACTTGTGGCTTCGAGGGTAGAGATATGCTGCTTCATTTTACTTCTTCTAACTTAGAACAAAGCGCAGCAGCCAAAACAATCGAACGACACCAACGTTTAACGATTGTAAATCAATTAGACTGATTGGCCCTTTTGTTGGTGGATTGAACGATACGTTGACTGCAGAAGAAGGAACACAAAACCACTTCCCGTAAATCAAAACAATACCTACCAACCGTCTTTCGATTGGCTGTCGATTGCAGTCTTCACATTTCTTCACATGGGAACAGCAACTTCGTCGGAGTCGAAGATTTACAATCTTCTTTCAACAACATCATTGCCTTCATCATCATTCGGGAGACCAATCGGATTAACTTTATGATCCTTTGTTTAGTGTAGGGCGAAGCAGCCGAAGTGCCCTTAAAACACACTCGATAGCATAACAAAATCGATCGATCGATCGGAGTGCGAGCAGTCTTTATTATAAACAAAACCAAATCATCGGCTTTTTGAGAATGTTCGACTGGTGGTTCTTCTTCTTTGTGGCCCTGTTTATCGTCACATTTTGATTCATTCTGCTTCTCTCTTGCGATACACATCTGAGAATAGTGTCCTCGAATGATTTCTTCAAGCACCTGTCCGTCATCTCAACCCCCGCGGCACAGATTTCTTTTCTAAAGAAGAGGCGCTTCTCACCAGGAGGTGAATTGATCCCCACCCTGATAGGCGCGGGAAGTGCATCCAATAAATTTGATGATTTCTTTTGAACCTGTGAACACGATACTCAATCCCTCCCTAAATCTATTGTTTGGTTCTTCCGACACAGAAAAAAAGTAGTTTAAGGGGGCCATAAATCTAATTCTTCTGAACTTCTCTCGAGGCCACCGTTGCAGTCGTTGTTGGCGGGAGGTGTGTCCGCCAAACGGAACAAAAGTGGATAATCCAATTTATATTTTTATGACCGGATCGCCGTGATCTCCCCATTCTGTAATTGTCTGCTGGAAGAATCGATAGTAGCTCGGGGAATAATGGGCTGCTGCTCTGCCCTACTACTGTTGCATGAACAACTATTTTTCGTTTTGAGAGCATGTAATAATAGGCCTCCGTGCGAGCCCCACAATCGAACTGATCTTACAATTTCAAGGCGGCGAGTCTGTGCTACATACCTTTGCGGGGATTCCAGACCTGGTTACAGACCACGCAGAGAGGGAGAGAGAGGCGCGATCGACAGTCTATAGTATGGGGATATACAAAACACAAAACAGGCACGCTTGTTTACGAGTTTCGATTAATAGCTTTCTCGAAAATTGGTTCAGGCACGACGAAGACGACGACGACGATGACGACGACGATGGCGGCGTGTACAACAACTTTGCGAAAAAGGAGATCTCGCGTCTTGCTCGTTAGAGAAAGAGAGTTCCTCGTCCATAAAAGGTAAGCTCCCGCAACAACAACAACAACAACAGTGTCCGCGTGGCACATAGGGCCAGGCGAGGAGGGCAGTTGTTCCAATGGGTCACCCGAGAAAAATGGGAATCGATGGCAAAACTCGTAGACGCATGAGTTTTGAGAATTTGAGTTTTTCCGAACACTGAATGTGTTGATCTGGTGCATTCAAAATTGCTTAGATTATCTGAAAATAACGATAAAGCTCATGATCCCAGTATATTCATCATCAAGTTCTCGCGGTTTAGAACCTGTCCAGGATGCTAAAAATAACGTAAATAATGCAATAGATAAAATCCAACCTACCAGGAGTTCCGGGAACTTTCCGAAACTTTTTTTCCAGAAAATTTTCCAAAAAACTTTCCACAGAAATACAAAGAATATTTTCCAGAAATTTAAGGACCATATTGCAGTTAAGTGCAGGCAACATATTTTCTGATTCTCTTGGGAAAATTCTCCAGAAATTTAAGAAACGTTTTCCGAACGTTCCGGGGATTCTCCAAAAATAAAAATATTTGGGGACTTTATCCAGAAATTTTAGGAACCTTTCCAAAAGTTTAGAGATTTTCTTTTCAAACGCTTGGAAACGTCTTCCAGAAATTCTGTGAACTTTTTCCGGAAGCTCGGGTATTTTTCCAGAAATTCGATGATTTTTCTCCGGAAGTTCGGGAAGCTTTTTCCAGAAAGTCATGGAACTTTTATCAGAAGTTCAGGGACTTTTTCCAGACATTCAGGTTGCTTTGTTTCCAGTCGTGCAGGTGAATTATTACGGAAGTTCATCAGATTTTTTACAGAGATTCTGGCGTTTTTTTCCAGAAGTTTAGGATCTTCTTCCAGGAATATTGGGATTTCTTTTCTGAGGCTCAATGATTTTTTCTCAGAAATTTGTGGAAATATTTCCTAGAGTCCAGAGATTTGTTTTTCCAAAAGTTCAGGAGCTTTTTTCAGAAAGTAAGGAAACTGTTTCCTAGCGTTCCAGGGGGAATTTTTGTTAATTCAGGGATCTGTTTCCATCATCTGGGTTTGCTTTACAGAAATTTAAGGAACATTTTGCAAAAGTTCAGGTATTTTTTACCCGAAGTTCAGGTTGGTTTTTGTTAGGATTTTTTTTTTGAGAGTTCAAAGAGCTTTTTCCAGGAATTCATGGAACTTTTATCAGAAGTTCAGCGAATTTTTTTCAGTCGTTCAGATAGCTTTGTTTCCAGTCGTTCAGGTGAATTCTTTCAGAAGCTCAAGAGATTTTTACAGAAATTCAGGGATTTTAGTAACCTTTTTTCTCTAGATTTTTTTTTTTTTACCATAAGTTCAGGTAGCTTTTTCTAGAAATTATGAGATTTTCTCCGAAAGTTTAAGGAACTTTTTCCAGAAATTCAGGGAAATTTTTTCCTAAAAATTCAGGATTTTTTTTCCGAAAATCCGAATAAACATTTTCCAGATGTTTTTGTTGTTCTCTAGAAGTTCACGAAGATTTTTTCTGGCGTTAAAGGAACTTACTCAGTCGAGTTATTAGTACGAGACACTGAAGAAGTCTGCACATTGTAGACGAAATACGCGTATCTGTCGAAGATAAGCAAAGGTAGTTGGAATTAAATGGAGATTACTATTTTTCTTCTAATTTATAGTTACTCAGATGTTCAGGCAACATTTTTCATAAATTAAGAAAATAAACTACCAAAACTTTTACTATTAGTTTTTTCAGAAATTAAGAGATTTTTATCAAAAGTTCAGAGATTATTTTTCAGATGTTCAGGGATTGTCTTCCAGAAATGAAGGAAAATTTAACCGGGAGTTCAGGAAGTGTTTTCCAAAAATTTAAAAAAATGGGGGAAAATTTTCTCTATCGTTTTTTACAGGGAACATTTTTGAAAGTTCTAAGAGATTTTTTCAGAAAATTCAAGATAATGTTTTTTTCTAGAAAATTAGGAATCATTTTCCAGCACACTTTAATGAACATTTTCCATATTTTCATGTTTTTTTCTCCAGAAGTTTACTGAGGTTTTTCCTGACGTTCAAGTTATTTCCCCACAACTTCAGGCAACATTTCCAAGATATTCGAGGAAATTTCCAGGAAGTTCAGAGTTAGGTTCTTTAGAAGTTGACTGTTTTTTTTCTTCTTAGCGTTCAAGAAGCTGCCAAAGAAGTGAGGGCAATATTTTCCAAAACTTTAGGAAATTTTTCCGGAAGTTCAGGGAATTTTTTGCCAGCAATTCGATAACACATTTCCATAAAATTCAGTGTTTCTCTGGAATTTTCAGATTTTTCAGAAGTTTTCAGTGATTTTTCCATAAATTAACGGAACTTTTCCCTGCCGTTTCTGGGAGCATTGTAAGGAATTCGGGATACTTATCCGAAGATACAGAGGATTTTCCAAAAATTCAAGGAACTTTTGTCCAACAATTTAGGTAATTTGTTCCAGAAGTTCAGGAAGCTTTTTCTTTAAATTTTTGATACTTTTTTCAAGGAACTCTTTCCAGCAATTCATCGATTTTTTTACTAGGAATTCAAGAAAACATTTCCAAGAATTCAGTGAACATTTTCCAGACTTTAAGGCTTTTCTCTAGAAGTTTACTGTTTTTTCTTCTTTGCGTTCAAGAAGCTGCCACGGAAATTAAGGCAAAATTTTCGAGAAATTTGCGAAAGTTTTCAGGAAGTTCAGGATACTTTTTTCAGAAATTCAGGTTTTTTTTCCCGTAGATTGTGGAATTTTTTTTTTATAAAAACTAAAAATTTTTTTTACAGAAATTTGGATTTTTTTTTTCATGGAGTTCAGAAGATTTTTTTTTCCAGAAATTTGAGACTATATTTTTTGAGACATTTCGAAAACATTTTCCAGAAATTTAGGTTCCTTTTCCAGCTGTGTATTTTTTCTATTGAAGTTCGCAGATGTTTTTTTTGACGTTCTAGGAAATTCACCAGAAGTTCAGATAACATACTTCAGAAATTCAAGGAATTTCTCCCGCAAGTTCAGGGAGCATTTTCCAGAAACTCAGTGAACTTTTATCAAAGGTTATCGGGATTTTTCCAGACGTTCAAATAGTTTTTATTCCAGAAATTCAGGTGACTAATTCCAGACTATCAAGAGATTTTCAAGAATTTCAGGGATCTTTTTTCGTGAATTCTGGCGTTTTTTTTCAGAATTTTAGGGAACTTTTTCCTGATGTTCCTAGCAGCATCGTAAGGAATTTAAGTTACTTATCCGAAAGTACAGGAGATGATCCAGAAGTTCAGGGACCTTTTGTTCTAAAATTTAGGTTATCTGTTCCAGAAATTCAGGAAGCTTTTTCTATAAATTCTGATATATATTTTATAGGATTTTTTCCAGCAATTCAGTTAGTTTTTTCCAGGAATTCAGGAACATATTTCTAGGAATTCAGTGAAAATTTTCTAAATGTTTAGGCTTTTCTCTAGAGTTTACTGTTTTTTTTCTTCTCGACGTTCAAGCAGCTGCCACAAAAGTTAAAGCATCATTTTCCAGAAATTTGAGGAAATTTTCCCGGAATTTCAGGAGAGTTTTTCAGAAATTTAGGGGTGTTTCCCGTAGCTTATGGAGTTTTTATTTTACGAAAACTAAGAAAATATTTTCCTGAAATTTGTGGTTTTTTATCATGGATTTGAGAGGCTTTTTGCAATAAATTTTCTAGACATTCCGGAAACATTTTCCAGAAATTCATGGAATTTTTTTTTATGACGTTCAAAAAAGTTCACCAGAAGTTCACCAGAAGTTCAGGCATTATTTTTTAGAAAATCGTGGAATTTCTCCCGCAAGTTCAGGGAGTTTTTTTTCCAGAAACTCAGGGAACTTTCATCAAAGGTTATGGGGATTTTTCCAAACGTTCAAGTAATTTTCATTTCAGATATTTAGGTGATTTACTATCAAGAGATTTTGTAGAGATTTTCAAGAATTTCAAGGATCTTTTTGCAGGAAATCTGAGAGCTTTTTATTCAGAATTTAAAGGAACGTTTTCCAAAAATGTCTGGAATTTTTTTCCTGAAGTTCAAAGGTTTCCAGATTTTTCAAGAATTTCAGGAATTTTTCACCGAATTTCAGGCATTTTTTTTCAAGACATCCAGGGATTTCTTTCCAGATACTAAGAGAACATTTTTCAGATTTTTTTTCCAGGAGTTCAGTTTACAGTGATTTTTCCATAAATTAACAGAACTATTTCCTGATGTTCCTAGAAGCAGCGTTAGGAACTCGGGGAACTGCTAAAAGGATTTTCTCAAAGTGCAGGGACTATTTTTTCAGAATGTTGAGGAACCTTTTCCAGAATCTTAGGATTTTTTTCAATATTTCAGAGAGCATGTTCTAGAAATTTCGGGAACTTCTTCAAAGAACTTTTTCCCGAAATTTAGTCTATTTCAGTGAACATTTTCCAGCTGTTTATGTTTATTTTCTTCTTTCCAGAAACTCACGGAGGGTTTTCTTGACGTTCAATTAAGTCAGTTCAGGCATCATTGCTAAGAAGTTCAAGAAAAAAAAATCAGGAAGCTTCGAGATTTCCAGAAATTTAGGGAAGATTTTTCAAAAGTTAAGTGAATTTTTCAAGAATTCCAGAGATTTTTTTCAAAAATTTTAGAAATGTCTTCCTAAAATGTAGACATTTTTCCGGGAGTTCAAGGAGTTTTTTTCAAAAGCTCATGAAACTTTTTACAGAAATGAAAATATTTTTTCCCAGGATTTTAAGGAGCTTTTTCTAGAATTACAGCGAATGTTCCCCGGAAACTCAGGGGATTTTTATAGAACTGGCGTTTACCAGTGATATTTTTCCAGAAATTCAGGGAACTCCTTCCAGAAATTAGGGGGATTTTAAAAAAAAAATCAGGGTTTTTTTCCAGAAATTCACTGACGTTTTTCATAAATTCAGGGAATATTTTCTAGAGGCAGAAAACGTTTTTCCAGAATTTAAAAAAATCTTTGTGTTTCATGAATTCAGGGAGCTTTCAACAGTAAGTCAGGGAACTTATTTTAGATGAACAGGTAGCGTTTTTTAATGCAGAAATTGAACGAACTATTTCAGAAATTCAAGGAACCTTCTTCCAGATGTTCAGATACTTTTTCCAGAATTTCTGGGAACATTTTCCAGTGGTTGGTTTATTTTACAACGTATAGTAAGTTTTTTTTTATGACGTTCAAGGATCGTGATCCTCAAAAGTTTCCGGGAATTCATTATAATAAGTTCCATTGTTTCACTAGAAACGGGATCGCTTATTTTCCCTCGAGTCTATGGAGTTCTTCCCGGAAGTTCCATGAGCTCATTCTCAATCATTCCATAAATATCTTTTGAGGGATTTATAGCCTTTGTTCTAGACATTTAACCTGGTTTGAACCTCAAAAGTTCAAGTTATTTGCAAATTATTTTAAATCGTGAGTTCCATTATAGTTTCTTCATAACTTTTACTTTTTTATTTGAATTTCCGTAGTTTAGTTCTAATCTGCTGAAAAATTGTTTCTTAAACTATATAATCGGATGAGGCTCACAGTTCTAGCACCATCTTGCATGAATTTTCATGTTTTATTTTTCACAATTATTTAAACTCATTACAAAGCTCCTAAGATTCTGCTAGGATTCTAAGATCTTTCGAGTGCTCCTTAACGAAAATTTTGTGAATTTCTTCTTTGAAGCTTCTCCTTCTTTCTAAGCGTTTCAAGCTTGTTGCTTTCATAATTAACTTATTGCTTGCTCTCAACTAAGTGTTCTAAATGCACTTCCACAGTTATTTATTGGGAGCTTTCGATGCCAGGTACCATTTTTGCATTAGTATGGTTATATGGCAAGTACAAGAAGTATCTGGGCTCATCGGCGACCGTTGATAACGACACCAGCAGAGAGATACGAAGGTGTATTATGGCCGGCAATCATGCCTACTATGGACTCCGAAGCATACTAAGATCGAATAAAGTTTACCGAATTATCAAGTTGAACATCTACAAGTATAAACAGTCAAGTAATAAACCGACCCACGTGAATCTGGCACAATTGATGTATCCAAAACAACTGTCAAATCGTATGGGAAATGTTCGTTTTGGATACACCATGGCGGCACGTTGGCCGGTCTATTACTTGAGTGTCTATATCTACAAGGTATTTAATGGACGAGTATTCCTCTATGGCCACGAAAGATGAACATTGCTTGTTGAGGACCAATGTGCCATTTTTTGTCTTTCAACGGAAAGTGTTGCGTAAGATCTACGGGGGAGTGCAGATAAAAAACCGAACGTCGAGGAGGCGAATGAACCACGAGTTGCAACAGTTGCTGGGAAAACCTTCCATCGTACACACCGCAAAAATCGGTCGACTAGGGTGGGCTGGACATGTCGTAAGAATGTCGGACGACACCCTTTTTAAAATGATTCTCGAAAACGATCCTACGGGCATAATAAGGTGGAGGCCACAACGAGCTAGGTGGATCGATCATGTAGAGGGTGACCTGCGGACCATTCTCCTGGAAAATCATCATTTTTATCAGAGCATGAACTCAAATTCATCGATGCATTCGTCGATCGCTCGTGACACGTGCAAGTTGCCATTACCGAGACTGAAAGAAATAGCTTCAAGGAGAAGAAAATTTCTGCCCGGGTCGTCGTTGCTCGTTGGTATCAACAAAGGCCAACTCGGATGATAGGAGTCATAATTGCACGAACGCCGGAATCCGGCCGAGAGGCCCATTTCAAGTGGATGGCGTTCTAGTTTTGCGATCGACAGTCCCCGTGAACGTACCTGTGTCCACCAATACAAGAAACACACGATGATGGCAGCGAATGTAGCGCATTCTTTCGCGTCTTTGCGCTCTTTCCCGGGAGGAGAAGATTGAAGCGACTTCGATCAGGCCGAGCGACATGACGCGGATGTCCATTTCGCTGCAGTAGATGCCAGCCACCCGGTCAGATAATGGCAGCGTTTTGTTTTGTGTGGTCGACCACCACCATATGTACGAACAGGGAATTATGCAATTTTGCTATTCACTTGCTGACGAGAAGAGAAAAGATCCCGCAAGGCGATATAAGAAGGCGCTGATCAACTTCCAATTGTCAATAGTTGTGGCTAGTCGCGAGCTGACCGCATAGCCGGGTTGCTCATATGCATCAATTCAAGATTACCTGACGCAGACAGCAGATTACTTGCCCCGAGGTCAGCGCTGCCATTTTCTGAGAACCGAAATTCTCCGAAGGGCATCTCAAACAATACCGTCATAAAATAAGGGAGAACGCGTGACAAATACCAACTTGTGCAGTGAGTTTGTGTGGACATAACAGAATCTCATTTTAGGACACCACCCAAAGGTAAACAAGCAAACAAAGGCGAGAAAAAAAATTATCGCCACATACAAAGGTTGGACAAGTGCCATATTTAGTTCTGAACAAGCAATAATGACGATCCCGACTAGTGTGGGTCCAGTTCCAGTGATGTAAACAGACGCTGATGATGACGAACACTGTTTATCTTCACATTCTGTGACGAAGCGCAGTGTGTTCATCTTATGCGCTTCTAACGGCACTTTCGACCGCTTCTTCTATCCCTTTCCATCGATACAATCGATGTGTGAGCAAACAAACGTAGTTGTATGATCACAGCCCCGTGGGACTCGAATCGAAGGGCGCCATTTTCGATCGCCACTTCAAATTAATTGAAGCCGAAAAAGTGAAACTTGCGAGCGTTGCGTTCCCATTCAAACAATGAAAGGAAAAGATTTACCTACTGTATCTCTTGTTGTTGTTGTTGTTGTTTCTTTTAAACAACGAAGATAAGCAGCTAATTTCCACCGATTGGTCCTTAACCCCTTTCTTCGATGCGGTGGCATAACCCAGCAAACTCCATCGACCACGAGCAGCACTTTACCTTTTTTTTTCTTCGAATATTGTTCTCCTACTATTCATGAACTTCTCTTCACCAACCATCGCAGCAAGCGTGTACTCCTGTGCATGCATGGGATGTGGGCTTGTTTTTGTTTTCTTTCGAAAACAAAATAACAGAAAAACACAGTGTCTGGGAAAGGCTTCTACGACATCCACGCGGTGATTTCTCGTCTTCGTGTTTTTCGTTTTTCGTCGAATCCGTCTCATCCTTGCTTTCTTGGCTGGATGATCATTCACACGCACCGATCTTTGAGAGACGACGATGCAGCCCACAACAGGCGGCTACTTTGTGCTGAGTGCTGCAGCTCGGGCTCACTTTGGGGGTAATTTTCGGTGCAGCTATAATTACGCCTATGTCGTATAGGTAAGTAACATGGTTCTGTATACTTCGTGCAACGTAAGAACTTGGTGTGCGATGCCCTCTCCTGGGAAAGGAGAGGCCTGAACTTTCCCTCCACTTGAGCGTGTTTGCGATTGCGACCGGGATCACGTACAGAGTTGACCTACTCCGAGATTGCTGAGGGCATTTTTCCTCGTAGTTGACAGCAGTTCTGTTCGAGCAAATGGTTTGAATTTGTTGAGTAATGTTTCGTGATATAAAATTATGTGAACGCCCTGGAATTCGCTATGACTTTCGTCATTCGGGTTGCCATTAGTTTTTGAAAAATATCTGGCATGTCACAAATAAAAAATCTGGCAAAATCTGGCAATACACAGAAATGTAAAAATCTGGACTAGCAATTGAAAAGGGTCAAAGAGGTTGAATAAATGTTGATAGGCCCTTTACAAATGTTGTCTCAAAATGAGTCATTTTTTGACTCGTATACTCGCATTCTTTAGTAACAATCAAGCGTGGAATTACACTATTTGACCAATGCCAAATATTTGACGGATTACCTATTCGCACAAAATAGCTACGAATCGTTTTCAGTGGACGAGAACTGCAGTCACGCAAATCACTTAACGCTTTAGTGGAGTATGATTGAACGACGTTTTTTTTAAATCTGTTCTAATTTCAAAAAGTCTGGCTTTATGCAGAGATTCTCTTTTTGTCTTTATGTCGATAAAATAAATCTGGCATAATGGCACCCCTGGTCAGGAACACAATGGAAATAGGGGATCGTCCATTAATTACGTCACGCAAAAACTTACGTTTTATAACCCCCCCTCCCCCCTTGTCACGTTTTTTGTATGGATCTTCAATTTTTTTTGTATGGATCGCCACGTTTTCCCAAACCTCCCCTCCCCCCTTCCTGCGTGACATAATTAATGGACCTTCCCTAGTGAGATATTATTCAATCGCCACAGTTTCTAAAACCTGCCCCTCCCTTAATAGTGACGTACTTATAGAATGTTCCGTAATAGGGTGGAGCACTACCTCGGCAGTGGACCATTTCTCGTCAATTTTTCGCTATTACTCAGCTAAATTCAAACGACTTAGATTTTTGTACATGATTAACTCATAGTAGTCGTCATGCATATCACAAAATTTGATTTGAACACGGCGGAAATATCCATGAAATTAGTGCTCAGGTTTTTCGTCGCACGTACTTTTATCCAATATTTTTTGTAACTTTGTCGCATCAGTGGTTTGAGTCGACGTAAGAATTTTTTTCAGTGTAGTTTCAGTATTCGTTGAGCTGTCAGTGGATCTTTTCACCTTCGCGTCGACGTGCATATTGTTTACTTTTAAATTGAGTTTTGAAAATGGCATCTCGACAACAGGAGCAGCGAAATCTTAAAGGGTGTATTCGATAAAAATGGCACACACATATATACTCATCAAAATTAAACTGATTATCGGATTTTCTTGAAATTTTCATGGAATGAAGAACTAGGGTAACTGGATGTAATTTTAGCCTAGCTCCTTGATTCGGCCTATGTACCAAATATGTCGATAATCAACAAAATCGTGTTGCTATCAGCATGACCGATTTATTTCAAAGCAATTGAGACACAATTAATCAATTTATAGTAGTTCACTTCCGCGCAGTTTTCGATTTCCTTGACTTTTTAGACACCATGACTTTACTGGTTAAGCTGAACAGATTATCTATATCATCTTCAAATGATCTAAATTTGATGAAATTGAACCTATAAACCAAATAATGCAGCCAAGATGTACAGAATATAGTCACATGTTATAAACTTACAGGTCACATTGGTAAATGATTTAACAAGCAAACGGTGGACCCAATGATAGGGACATATTTTTTTGTATGTTCCCAACTATGGCCTGTTGTATGAAAAGGGAATGTCCATTAATTATGTCACGCAGTAAGGGGGGAGGGGAGGTTTGGGAAAACGTGACGATCCATACAAAAAAATTTGAAGGTCCATACAAAAAACGTGACAAGGGGGGGAGGGGGGTGGTTACCAAAAGTCAATTTTTGCGTGACGTAATTAATGGACGTTCCCAAAGCGTGGTAAAAATGTCGTTATTGGTAACATTGACAATACAAACGTCTGAGTTCCGGTTGAATAGTGTTCATATGGCTCATCTTAACACAAACTTAAGAAACAAAATCTGTGTAGAGTGAATTATAATGTTCTGATTGTCGAATGACCGCTTAATCATATGTCAAAATCACTTAAGTGTTTCTTAGCAGTTTAAGTATAGTTTGATTTGTGAAATTGTTTGTTGGATAGAGCGAATACAGCTGAGATCGCTTTGAATCAGAAAATCAGAAAAACAAATCGTACATAGACAACATTTAATAACAAATCTATCGAATGGGACGAACTTGCATCCATGATTAGACCTAATTTGGTACCTATAGACCTATATTACATCCATATCCCTCGAAAGTTTCTGGCTTTATAAAACGAGTTGTGTAGCTTTTCCTGATACATACTACCAGATGGCTTATTAAACATATCTTAGGAAGTGTATGGCTAGTTAAATTTTGTTTGCAGCTCAAATACTTTATGAGTTACAATGAAAAATGTAATCGATTGTTGCATATTAGGCTGAGTTAAGGAACACATACCCTACTAATGAGTTTTGATTTACAACATTTGTTTTATTCAATTTCGTCTCCCATCCCGAATGCCCGCACCTTCCTTTTCACTCCACACATCAAATTTTGTACAACCGATTTTCCCAGTGTTTTTGTTGTTTTTACTCAAATTTTCTTCAATTCTAGCTCTGTTTTTATAGTTTTGGGATGTTTGCGAAGTTCCGTTTTCATAATTGCCCAGAATTTTTCAATTGGACGAAGTTCCGGTGAATTTGGTGGGTTCATATCCTTTGGCACAAAATTGACTCCGTTGACTCGGTACCACTCCAATACGTTTCTAGCGTAGTGGCAGGATGCTAGATCAGGCCAAAACAGAGTTGATCCTTTGTGCTTCTTAATGAATGGCAAGAGACGCTTCTTAAGGCACTCTTCCGTGTAAATCGCACCGTTTATTGTTCCGGAAGTGATGAAGGGAGCACTTATTTCACCACATCCGCAAATCGCCTGCCAGATTAGAAACTTCTTTGCAAATTTCGATAGTTTCGAACATCCTCCGGAACATCGAACTTCGACTTGGCAACGAAATATTCTTGCCCAGGAAGTTGACGGAAGTCGGCCTTGGCGTATGTTTCGTCATCCATCACGATGCAACCGGATTTGGTGAGCAGCTTCGTGTAAAGTTTCCGGGCGCGGGTTTTCGCAGTGATGTTTTGTTTTTCATTCCGGTTTTGGGCCTTTTGCAATTTGTAAACATGTAACCCAGCACGCTTCATGGTTTTCTGCACAAAACCGACTGACACCTTAGACTTTTTAGCGACATCTCGAATTGACATGTTTGGACGGTTCTTGAATTGTTGCACGACTTTCCTGGCCATTTTACTGTCCATTGGACCACTTTTACGACCACTCCCTTCCTTCCTTTGGACACTCAGACGCTCCTTGAAGGTTCTTATTACACGAGACACCGTTGTATTTGCAATTCCAAGCCTTTTAGCAATCCACCGGTGGGACGCCCCTGGATTTTGATTGTGAGTGCACAACATTTTCTCACGGACAATTTCTTGTTTCGATGACATGACTGGAACTACTGAATGTATAACTATGAAACTTGGCAGATGTAAATAATACACTATGGATAAGATCTACTCAAATTTCTAGGTTTTTTACTCATACGATTCAAAAGTTACAGAAAATTTTCTGTGTGCCATTTTTATCGAATACACCCTTTATTTTGGACAAATGGTTGGAAAATCCTATTCGTTCACAGCAAACAATCGTAAATTCGGTCGGAGTGACTCAAACAACGTTGTCAAATGACATCAGCAAGTATTTACACATCAAAACGATTCATATGAAGCCAACCAAGCAGTCCAAAATGGAAACACGCAACAAACAAGATTAGAAACAAGAGGTGGGAGTATACAAGAGGAAGCCCAAAATGTCGGTCAGAGATGTTGCCAAAAAAGTGGATGTAGCTAAGTCAAATGTGCAGGCCATTAAAGCGAGATGTGAACTGAGGTCATTTCGAAGCCCAGAAGAAAGCATTCCGAGATGATAAAGGGCTTGAAAAAGCGGGCTCCATAACTATATGATTCATTGTTAACTAAGCATCCAATCAAGTTTATCCACCCCTACCGACCAATCGCTGAAAAGTGAGCTGTTTATATGCATTCATATATAATTTTATATATGTTATATAATTTACTCAGTTTTATGTTTTATTCCAGTTTTATAGTTCTATTCCAGTGCAAAACTATCGTGCGATCAATGAAACGATAGAAAACAATACGCAAAAAAAGTGTATCTATCTGCATATTAGATAAGACCTGAATAATATTTTAGAGTGTATTACGCGTTACCTGTCACTTTATTGACAAACAGCGCACATTCCGTCGTTAGGTGCATTTGTAAATCAAAGTTTAAGCTGTTTCGCTAAAAAAATGCCTAAAAACCTGTTGGATGCAGCCAACATACAGGATGGTTTCACTCACATTTTGACCGCTGTCAACATCAATCGATGAAGTGGACTGTCAATCCGCTGCCACATCACCGACGCACGAAAAGGTTTGCTTTGGCTCACTGCCAAATTTCTAGGAGCGGAATGGTTTGCTGTTCTGCGTTCCAAGTTCTGAAAAGAACTATGATTTCAACTCTTTTTAGAAACGCAGCAAACAAGCAACTCCATGATCCGGACGGATGAACCAAGAAGGGCAATTTCTTGTTGAAACTAAAAACACTACTTTGCTTTTGGTTGATATTTATTTCTTCACGGTCAAAATTATACTGATACAGATTTTGTGTTGTGCTCTACTTTTATAGTTAAAATATTGCGTCAGCCGCTTCTCATTGGCTATCACTGCGCAACGCAAATAAAAAAGAAACTATGTTCTGATTGGTTAGTATGGGAGGGGAAGCCGATTGCCCGCGGCAGCTCGGGGTTAGTGCAAAAAAAAGGAAGGGAACAGGAAGAATGAAGGGAACTGTCCCTGCTGCGACTGATGCGACGTTCGGTAATCTGCAGGTGTAGGGTGACTAGCAGTAACACGAGATTCGAAATTTATTCGCTGTTGCGAACAAAACCCTCAAATTTCGTTTAGAGTCCAATAATTTATAATAGAACATCATAAGTCCGGTAAAAGCTATAAAATACAGTTCCATCTTACCAACGGCACGATCAGGACGTCCATCGAATACAAGCCCTCGGATTAATGTTAAGTTAAGCAAAACTGAGACTTATCTGCTCCCAAAGTTGCAAAACAATTCGAAAATGAGTTTTCAACTCATGTGACACCTCAAACAGTGCGAAATCGATCGGGAGAAGATCATATGGACAGATGAGGCTAAAATAATATTATTTGGGTCTGATGGTATCACACGAAATTGGCGGAAGACCGGTGAAAGCTTGAAAAAAGAGTGTTTAATGCCGACAGTCAAACAAGGTGGAGGTAATTTCTTGCAACATCATCAATTGTCAAATAAATCAGCCAGACTTTTTATTTTGTATGCAGGTAGGGTCATGATTTGGTGCTCGATGGCCTCGTATGGTGTTGGAGAGCTTGAATTCATTGACGAAATAATGGTAAAGGAAGTTTATCTGGACATACTGAAGTGAAAACTTCCAGCAATCGTCAAAAAACTGAAAATGGGCCGAAGATACACTTTCCTGCAAGATGGGGACATAAGGCATACTTCATACTTCAGAAAGCCTTGAGTCCCATTAGCAAGCCTTCTCTACGTGCGATAAAATCAGCCAACCATTCAACTCAACTGGGAATACTAACAGTGAAATCTACGTCAGAGAGTGCCTCCAAAAACGCCTATTGCCACTTTCTAAAGCAGCATTCTCAAAACACCCTGTTTTCCCCCGATTTGGAATCTTGCCACTACTAAACAGTGACGAAGAAATGGTACGAGGAAAATTATGTCATTGTGGTAACTCGCGACATTAATCCTCCAAACTGTCCAGAGCTTCGACCGATCGAGACATTTTGGGCAATAGTGAAGGCTGATTGTCGGAAAATGGAAGGAGAGTCAAAATCGAGTCAAAACTTCAAGCAGACGTGAGCAAAAGCTAGAAAGAAATGTTTGGTTTGGTGTGATGAAAGGGCGTTGTTGTGTTGCAGTGATACCAATCAGACCAAGGCTGGTGTGGCCTCTGCTGTACACAGAAGTTGTCTCCATTGTATTCGGTCCATGGCTGTACCATGGACCGAATACAATGAAGCCCGTCTGTTCATTCGGAGTCCAAAGTAGGTACGATTGAAGACAAGTAAGGCTTGCTTAATTTAGAATTGGAACAAACTTTTGCTCATATTGTGGCGCTCCTGGTGGACGGATTTGGAAGTTCTTGGCGCCCACGTGTCGGGAATTTTGTCAGCTTCACGTATGTATTTTTGACATTTCGCAAATCGACTGTACTTTGTAAACAATCAACATGGAAGCCGAAAGAAGGGAAAAAATTGTGCACAGTTATTTGGAAAATCCATTGTGGTCTGCATCTAGGCTAGCAAAACAGCTGAAATTACCCAGAAATACCGTATGGTGCGTTATCAAACGGTATAAGGAAACATTGACGACGATTCGGAAGCCTCAAGCCAATCGTCGGAGTGGAACTGTCGACCGGAAACTGCGTGGTAAGATTTTGAAGACGATTAAGAGGAATCCCAATCTGTCGGACCGTGATTTGTCCAGAAAATTCGGTGCTGCCCATAGTACCGTGAGGAGAACTCGACTCCGGGAAGGAATCAAGTCGTATCGAGCTAGCAAACAGCCAAATCGGACCATAAAACAGAATAGTGTGGCCAAAATCCGTGCTCGGAAGCTATACGACCAGGTGCTGACCAAGTTCGACGGGTGTCTTCTGATGGACGATGAAACCTATGCCAACTTCGGCTGACTTCGGGGGGATGTTCCAGCCAAATTTAAATTTGTTTTTGCCGACAAATTTGCACGAAAATTCATGATTTGGCAGGGCATTTGCAGCTGTGGCAAAAAAACGAAAGTTTTCGTTACAAATAAGGCAATGACGTCGGAACTATACCAAAAAGAGTGTCTCCAAAAACTAATTTTGCCGTTCATTCGATCCCACGACCATCCCGTAATGTTTTGGCCAGATTTGGCATGCTGTCATTACGGCAAAGTCGTTCAAGAATGGTATGCAGAGAAAGGGGTCCAGGTTGTTTCGAAAAACCTTAACCCACCCAACTGCCCCCAGTTCCGCCCTATTGAAAAATACTCGGCAATCATGAAGAGGAAACTCAAGGCACAGGGAAAGGTTGTCAAAGACATCAATCAGATAAAGACCTGGTGGAATAAGATAGCTAAAACGATGGACGAAGAAGGTGTGCGCCGCCTAATGAGCCGTGTTACAGGAAAAATTCGAGAATTCCTTCGGAACCGTGACGAATAATTTTATCCGTTTTTTTTCTTAAAAGTATGAAGAAAACCCTACATATGTATAAAAAAGGATCTTGAATTCAATAATAAATAACTGAAATACAGGCAATTGTTTTTGTTCCAATTCTATCTGAAGCAAGCTTTAGTCCGGCCAGCTTCATTGTCTGCTGGAAAAACCAGACGGAAGAATTGACCTTTTTGGCCACGCCCCGAATTGAATGGCTCGGATTGCGCTTGAAGTAATCCCTCACCTTCCTTGCGTTCGCGGGATCGGTCGTCTTCGCATTTCTTCCGCTGCCAGCTCGTCGCTGAGTCGGTCGTCTGGGTCTCCTTGAACGATTTTACCACACGGGACACGGTCGAATTTTGACGATTCTCAACTATTCCGCTATCCACCGAAGCACTTCTTGGTTGGAAGCCATCTCGATAACCACTTGACAGATTGTGACGAATCAGAATTTTTCACTTGTAAACATTACACTTTAAACTATTTTTACCCATGCAATTAAAAATTATACACAAAAGAAAGTGTTGCATTGTTTTCGAGTACAACCTTTATTCATATTTTTTTTTAATTTTTCTCAGATAGAAGAATTGATATTGAGTAAATTTGCTGAAGTCAGTGTACACTTTTATTCAGTTTATGGTTTTATACAGTCATTTTCCTGATTAAGTTAAAAAACCTTTAAATCGGTCCAAATCGACTCTAAAAGCGTTATAAAAAATTACCTTGTTTTCCCAATGAAGAACGATCACCACACTTTACTTTGTGAGTGGCCCTTCCAGTATCCGTACGGTTGATACAAACCCGTACTAATCGAAAATCGGTCTAATGTATAAATAGTTTATTAGACGTAGCTCGAATTCAGCGTATTGTTTATCACAACGATCCATACTGCCAAACCAACCCTTTTATCTAGCATCTCAGTGATTTCTCGTTGAAGTGCAGAGGTGTTCTCGGCTTACAATAAAGCGAAATTTAAGTGAAAATTAATTTTAACTCTCCAGTTGGAAAATAGCCTATAAGTGGTTATAGTCTTGGCTAAGAAAGTGAGTAGCTGAGCATTCTAGGTCCTTTGAATTTCTCTCATTTCTTCTGGAGTTCTTTGGCCACCGCAATCACAGTGCACATATAGGGTAAACGCTCTGGTGTAGGTCGCCCCCAGTCGCCAATGGATATATTGGCATTCTGCTGACTTGAATTTGACACATAACAAATGGTGGCTGGCTTGTATTCGCAGCTAAACCACGATACAAGATTGATAAAGATCTTAACATTCATCATTATTTGCTCATTTTGGATCTTCGTTCTTCCCCAACAAATTCAAACTATCACCCACGGACCAATCACCTTCATTAACATAAGGCTTGTTCGCGACAAAATCTGTACAGATTTAATTTTGAATAAAACAAGTTAGTTGTTAGTTCAATCCGAGATGCATTTTGTGCATTATTAGTCATCATAAAACTAATTACAGATACCTAATTGCATGGAAAAACTACGAACTTTTGAGTTTACTCAAGCCATTAAGGTTTGTGCAGACTTCTCTGAAACCGCTTTATCTGCAATTGTCGAAGATTTTCGATTTTCTCCTATAGTTGTAAGTTGTTGTTTATATTGAGGTTGCAACTCGATAGGTTGCAGCTCTGGGCAGTTAGGTGGGTTCGCCTCTTTCGGTACAACATGGAATCCATTCGGTTTATACCATTCCAAAACATCTTTGGCGTAGTGCCAAGATGCCAAATCAGGCAAGAATAGCGAGGGAGCGTCATGGCTGCGTAGAAATGGTAACAATCGCTTCTTTAGGCATTCTTCGCGGTATATTTCCTTGTTTACCGTTCCGGTAGTGATGAAACTTTGGCTTGCTTGGCCACAGCTGCATATTGCCTGCTAAACCAAATATTTTTTTGGGAAACTTGACCCTTTTCTTCATCCTGAAATGCTCCTCTACTCCGTTCCGTTGCATGGAAGATAATAAGACATTCCGGAAAACTGCTTAATGTCTTCTAGCACATAAGTTTCAAAAAAAGAAAATTTCGTCGAATATTCACGATACAACTTGCGAGCCCGGGTTTTAGCCGTCACAATTTGTTTACCATTACGGTTCGGTACAGTTTTCACCTTTAACAACTTTATACATTTCCGGTGCTTGGAAGTATGCACGAAAGTTGGGGACATTTTTAATTTTTAACCACAGTACGTTCCGAAAGATCTGGTCTCTTCTGCAATAACGACTGTTCCAGAAAGTATAATCACCCCTTATTTTAACGGTCACTTTGAATATAATGAAATATTTCAACAGATTTTGGCTGCGTCCTTTTTTTTGCACATTTCTGAATGACATAGCATCAAAAAAGTGCTCAGTTTTGTGTTACCTATCAAAATGCGCGGTCTTATTCCGGAACAACGAAAAAGTATCGTGCAAAAATGGTGCACTATGAGCGGACTCTCCTTGAGAAAATTGAGAAGAGGGTGTAACGTCGGAGCGGTACGTTCTGCGATTCGAAAATATAGATAACAGTGTACGTTTGAAGATGCGCCGAAGAGTGGTCGGACATCCGGTCCTGTTAGTCCGGATATCGATAAAAAGATCAGGGATGCCTACAAGCGAAAATCAGCGACTTCCGTTCGGGATGTTGCAAAAAAACTAGGGATCTCGTCGAGTACCGTCATGCGTGCCAAAGAAAGACTCGGGCTAAAAACATACCGGAAGCAGAAAAAACCCAAAAGGAACCCAAAACAGGCCGCGTTCGTGAAACCACGGGCCCGTAGAAATTCTGGGTGTATAATAATGAACGACGAAACGTGTGTGAAACTAAATTACAAAACGCTTCCCGGACCACAATTATATACTGTAAGCGAAGACAAAGACATCCCCGAAACGGAGAAGGCAATTTTTACCGAAAAATTCCGTAAGAAGGTTATGGTTTGGCAGGCAATATGAGAGTGTGGTAAAACATCTAGTACATCACAACGGAGATGATGAACACTCAGAAATACGTTAAGGATTGTCTCCAGAAGCGATTATTGCCGATGATCAGGAAGCACGAAGGTCAAGTAGTGTTTTGGCCTGATTTGGCGTCATGTAATTACGCAAAGGACACTTTAGAATGGTACAAAAGTCAAAATGTATGTTTCGTGCCGAAAGACATGAGTCCGCCGAACTGCCCAGAGGCACGGCCAATCGAGACTTTTTCGGCTTTAACCAAAGCAAAGCTCTGAAAATTCATAAAACCAGCGGACGACATCCAAAAATTTTAAAAAGATTGGCCAAAAGTGGTCAAAATCGTGTGAAGTACCACTGTGCAGAAGCTAATGGGTCATGTTCGAGGAAAAGTTAGGAGTCTTGGCTATGATTAAATATTTTGATTAACCGAGAGTAAAATATCATATACATATACATAATACAAATACAAATATGATTTGCCAAATAAAATTATTAAAACTAAAAAAAAACATGACTTTTTTGTTATTTTGAAAGTGTGCTTATCCTTTCTGGAACATTCTATAATTGCTTCACCTTCGCGTCCTTCTGGTGGTTCCTGAGATCCGTTTTGTTCCGCTCCCAGCTTTCCTGGCTGTTGTCAAACGTGTATCGAAAGATTTAAGAACGTAATGGACAGTGCTTGCAGGAAAACCAAGCTTTTTAGCAAGTTTTCTTACTGACAGATCCGGATTTTCATCGCAACCGCACTCAATTGCTTTTCGCACTTGCTCTTCTTTCGACGCCTTCTTCGATCTTAAAGCTTGTAGTATCATCAAAAATCACAAAAGTTCAACTCAGTGGACGCAGTGATTCTACGCCCTAACAAAAAAATCATCAAAAATTGATTTTACACAATGAACAGACAAACGTTCATCAGTCTGGCGAAATATTTCACGCGTTGATGAAGTATTTCCAAAAATATACGTATTTGGGGGTGTCCAGATTTTGTCGCGAACAAGCCGTACCAGTTGTAACGGATCAGAAATGTTAAGCTCGGTCCGATATCTTAATTTCGCTTTCTGTCACCGGAGTTTGCGACATAGATCGTGAGAGTACGAGCGAAACCAGTTTTGGCGTTTAACCGGCGATGTCATGTGTGATGTCAGCCGCACAAGACAGAATCGTGCCCGTGCGATCGCGCAAACAAAAGCAAAAAAAAAACGGCAAACTTTTCCTCCCGTCCAAACATTGAACAGCTCAGCGGATTCGAATTTTTATGCAAATTTTTCGGAAACCCTGAACAGCGAAAGCGTTTTAATCATCGTATCTTCAATCATGTTTGACACTGACGTAGGATTATTAAAGCTCACCCCGTTCGGTATCCACGACTTGGTCAAGAAACTGATGCAAAAAGAAGGAAAGATGTCACGCCGGTCGATGATACCGTGGTGTGACCTGATTTCTCCTCCGATCGCGAATGACACACTACAGTCACTAACCAGAGGCTTTGTCATATGGGATCGGTGGCAAACTAACAAACACAACATTCGTTCGGGGTGGTGGTTTCACTTTCAGCCGCGATCTTGCGATCAACCGACGACGCCTGGGCCGCCCAGTGAGATGCGATCAGCCAAGCAAAACGACACACTGATTTTTAAGTAAGAGAAACGCTGTTTGCTAATTATCACAGTGAGCGTTGAAAATGCCTACTAAGCACAATGATGTGCAATTAAAAAAGCTGGAGCCTAGCAACCGTCGCCGGCGATCCTCCTGTGTATTTGCTCGCGCCTCGAATGAAAGTAAAAAGGCTACTTTGCTCTAGGCGATCAGCTGTCATGACTTCCGGCTGCGATCGTTTTTTTTTTCGATGGTTTTTCAAGATCTTAACTGAGCATCTTTGTTTGGAATGCAGCCATTTGTCTTCATTACAATTTGATGGTAGATTTGTTTTTTGGTTACTCTCCATTTGATGTTGTCAATTGGCTTTTCGCTCGCTGCCTGTCTCAGCCGTTGATCGATTAGGTCTAAACAAGCTAATGGATTTGAAATTCACTCCGTACAACACGATGACTGGTTAACATCTTCTTCCTCGCGCACATGGCCTGGGTGGCAGGTTTCCTCGAAGTGTGATGACAAACATACAATTGACAATTAATTATTCACCACGCAACGCTACCGCATCGTGTTGCAAAGTGCAATCAATTTCCTATTAAATGGACGCGTCCATTAGATAATGTCAGTCTCCCTGTCGCGATCACTCTTTCTCAGTTTGACTGAGCCGCCATTCGAATGCATCTTGCTTTCTGCAGTCAGTGATCGATTAATCTGTGCCCGTGTGTGATCAACGAGATCACGTAACAGCAAATTGTTGTCACCCAAGTGCTACTCAACTGTCAGCCAGCATCAGGCGGTAAAGATCTCATGTTCAGCAGCATCGCCTCCTCATTAGTGAGTGGGCACCTAGTAGAGCTTCATTAGCATTTTGCAACATCGCATCAAATGGGCGCACGCCGGAGCGACAAAAATGAACAAAACTGCGTTCCTCGGACACACGATCAATTAACATTCCAAAGTGCAACCGCTGCCCTGCCACCATCTATGTAATCTCTTCAAGATGGAGCGAGCCTACATATAATGGCGTGATTCTTTATTTGGCTGAAGTTTCTCGTTTCGTCCAAAAACTACGAGCTTAATTCGACGGCGACGACAACGAGGGGGTGTCACACTGCCAAATTAGCAAAGTTGTTGCGCCGTCCGTTGTCCGTTGTGGTTGGCACTTGTGTTAATCTTCTTCCTGGTTCTTTGCGGCGATGCTTATGTCCTCCGGGCAGCCCTTTGTGTACAGTAGGCTGTGGAGCCAGAAGGATGCGCATGCAGATAGAGTCGATTGTTTTTGGAGAAGCTCACGCTTTTTCCCACGGGTGTTGAGTTTGAATTGAAATTTATGTGTCGCCACCGAGTGAAAAGATGCGAGTAATTTGACTGCTTTGAAAATGTTTGGCACTTTTTCAAAACAAAAAAAAATCTCAAACCTCAACTTGTAAAGCCCAAAAGGCTGCGGTTACTTCTGTACATTTTAAGTTCCGAACTCAAGGTCAGTTTTTATGAACTTGAACATCCCAAGGTACTCTGATAATGACTGGTGACCTTACAGAAGATCTCATTAAATCTGTTTACCTTCCAAAAGTCTCACTTAATTTGGTTAAATACATATTGTTGCTTCGTTTAGTCCAGAAAGCTACAGTTACTGCTGTAGATTATTAGTTTTGAACTTCAGGATTGTTTGGATAACCTAGACCATCCGAAGATTATCTCATAACTTACGTTGTCTGTATGTCTGTCTAATAATTAGTGAATATGTTTCAATACACATCGTAGCTTTGCATAGCCTAGAAAGCTTTTTTTACAACTGTTTGTCCTACGTTCTGATCTCAAGAACAGTTTGGATGACCAAGCAGATGTTATATTGCCTTATAATGTTTGTCGACTTTTAAGAATGAATATGTTTGAATATCTATTGTAACTTTGTATTACCTGAACATTACTATTAAACGGTAAATCTAAAGTTCTGATAGCATGGACAGTTTTGATGACCTAGACCAACGGAGAGGCCCTCATCGTCAAGACCGAGGCGTTAAAGTACTCGGAGGTCTTGAAAGCGATGCGCGGGGACGTTAAATTGGTAGGCCTAGGCGCCGACGTGCGGAGTATATGCCGTACCCGCACCGGCGACATCCTCCTGGAGCTAAAGAAGGCGACAACGCTAAAGGGCCCGGCGTATAGAGACCTGGCAAGACAGGCCTTAGGTGAGGGTGTGGAGGTGCGCGCCCTCGTCTCACAGGTGACGATCCAGTGTAAAAACCTGGATGACATCACCGAGGCAGACGAGATCTCCACTGCACTGAAGGAACACTGCCAGGTCGAGGTTGCTGCCGCAGACATACGTCTGAGGAAGGGTCCACTCGGGACCCAGGTGGCAACTAGCGGCAGTCGACGTGCTCGGCCGCTAAGGGTATTCCAACGAGCCAACCGTAATGCAGGTAACCCAACTAAACCTGAACCATTGTAAGGCCGCCCAGCAACTGCTGTGTCAGACAGTTAGCGAGTCGGCATCAGATATCGCCATAATTTCTGACCCATACCGCATCCCAGCCGGCAACGGAAACTTGTTTGCGGACAGGTCCAATATGGATGACGCGCAAGTACCCGGTTCAGGAGGTTGTGTCCACCACAAACGAAGGCTTCGCGGTTGTAAAAGTGAATGGAGTGTTCTTCTGCAGCTGCTACGCACCGCCAAGATAGTCGATCGAACAGTTTTCCAATATGCTCGATCGGATGATTACACGAGCGTGCGATGCGACCATGTCGAGAGAAGTCAAACCGAGAAATGGAAGATCGCCGGTGTATTGGTGGACGGAGTTGACTGCCGAGCTCCGAAGGACATGCCTCCACGCAAGACGGAGGGTGCGCGGTCAGAGGCTGAGAGAATCGAGCGTAGAGGGGCGCTAGTCGCCGCGAAGGCCGCACTAAAGAGGGAGATAAAGGCCAGCAATCGAGCCTGCTTCGAGGGTCTGTGTCAGAAGGCCAATGCGAATCCGTGGGGTGACGCCTACCGGGTAGTAATGGCCAAAACCAGAGAATCGGCGGCTCCAACAAAGCGTTCATCAGAGCTGCTGCAGGTGATCGATGGGGGACTCTTTCCCAGCCACGACCCGAGTCCATGGCCCCCCGCCGCCGTATATTGGTCCCATGACCAGCATTCCAGTATCCCAGACCTTAACGCTGTCATAGCGACGGAAGGGTGGACGGCTCAGCCGAACACCCGTGACCACGTGGGCATTGACAACGGCACAACGGGGCCGGCGACTAGGCGACGGTGACGAATGAGGAACTCATTGCGATAGCAAAGTCGCTAAAGGTGAACAAAGCGCCGGGACCGGATGGTATTCCGAATGGCTATCTTGCTGGATCCCGAAATGTTCAGGGTGGTGATGCAAAAGTGTCTGGACGAGGGCGTCTTCCCGGACGCATGGAAAACTAAGACCCTTGTGTTGCTACCAAAGACAGGGAAGCCACCAGGAGATCCATCGGCATATAGACCTATATGCCTGTTGGATACAGCGGGTAAGGTGCTCGGGAGAATAATCTACAACAGACTGACAACATACACGGAGGGTATAGGTGGTCTGTCTAATAATCAGTTTGGCTTCCGCAAAGGGAAGTCGACGGTAGATGCCATCCTGTCCGTCACCAAGACAGCGGAGCTGGCAATCCAGCGCAAGAGGCGAGGAGTACGATACTGTGCAGTGGTCACTCTTGACGTGAGAAACGCATTCAATAGCGCCAGTTGGGTGGCTATCGCCGACTCGCTCCAGCGCCTACAGGTTCCTGGGTACCTGTACAAGATTCTCGGAAGCTACTTCCAGAATCGTGTAATGGTATGGAATACAGAGGCAGGCCAGAAACGTGTCCAGATCACCGCAGGTGTCCCACAAGGTTCGATCCTGGGTCCGGTGTTATGGAACAAGATGTACGATGAGGTACAGTGGCTTGAGCGGGGGGAAGATAGTCGGGTTCGCAGACGACATCACCCTGGAGATATGTGGTGAATCCACCGAAGAGGTCGAGTTAACGGCCTCACACTCCATCGGCATTGTGGAGAGATGGATGAACTCCAGGCAATTGGAGCTAGCCCACCATAAAACTGAGGTCACGGTGGTGAATAATAGGAAATCGGAGCAACATGCGACGATCAGTGCAGGTAACTGCACAGTAGAATCGAAGAGGTTCTTGAGGTATCTTGGGGTTATGGTCGACGATAAGCTGTCCTTTGTCAGTCACGTCGATTACGCCTGCAAGAAAGCCTCTATGGCTATATCGGCATTATCCCGCATGATGTCGAATAGCTCGGCGGTGCAAGAGAGTAAGCGTTAACTCCTGGCCAGTGTCGCCCTGTCCATACTTAGGTACGGCGGGTTGGCATCGACCACCGCCTTGAGTACCAAGAGCTACGTTAGTAAGCTAGAAAGTACGCACAGGCTTATGTGCCTAAGAGTGGTTAGTGCATACCGAACGGTATCACGCGACGCGGTCTGCGCCCTAGCGGGGATGAAGCCAATAGGCATGGTCATAAAAGAGGACGTAGAGTGCTTCGAACAACGTGGAACAAGAGGTATTCGGAAGACCACTAGAGCCGCATCCATGGTTAAGTCGCAAAGGGAATGGAACTACTCCACCCAAGGTCGGTGGACCCACCGACTAATCCCAGAATTAACCGGGTGGGTTGGTAGGCGACACGGTGAAGTGAACTTCCACTTAACGCAGATATTGTCTGGCCACGGCTGTTTTAGACAATACCTGCACAAATATGGGCCTTGACAGTCCTCCGCATGCAGCGAGTGCGCGGGAGTCGAGGAAACTGCGGAACATGTGTTGTTCGCATGCCTTCGCTTCGACGGCGCGAGATCGTAAGCATGATTGTCGTAAGCGGTCACGACACGACTCCGGACAATTTGCATGTGCCAGGACTGAGACGTCTGGGACGCGGTATGCGTAGCAGCCTCCCAGATCGTCCTCGATCTCCAACAAAAATGGCGAAACGACCAAAGGCAGGTCGCAGGGACCACCAAACTACTAAAGCCCTAAGTAGTTAGACATAGTGGGTGCTTAACAAGCACAATAGCCCCCTCCCCGAAGTGATACCGAAAGGTGGTTCCGGGGAGGGTCCAGGGCTTAAGGCACGGGTGGGTTTTTAGTGGGTCGAGGAGTTGGCACCCTCATCCCCACACCCTGAGTTCTTCAGGGGTCTGGTTGCAGATTTTCTAAAAAAAACGGACAGACAGACAGACAGACAGACAGACAGGCAGGCAGGCAGGCAGGCAGACAGCGGTGGTACAGTGAAGATTTGAGGAGCATGCTTATTTTGAGGAAAGCTTCCTTGGATCTCAACGAGGATGAAGTCGGAGGATTCCATTGAAATGCTGGAGAAGTTGACTCCATTCTAGTCAGTCCATGGCTGCTATTCGCCAACCTCATAGTCTGCGAAGAGTCCACTGGTCGCCTTCTACTAGATCGATTCGTCTTATTCGTTGCTCGCCTCTTCTTCTTATGCCCGTCGGTTCGTTTTCGAGAATCATTTTAACTAGGCTATCTTCCGACATTCTTACGACATGCCCAGGCCACCGTAGTCGACCGATTTTAGCGGTGTGTACGATGGGACGTTCTCTCAGCTATTCGTGATGATGCAATTCGTGGTTCATTCGCCTCCGTCCAAATACACCGTTGGCAATGTCCATGTTTCGTGTCCATAGAGCACGAATGTCTTGTACACAGTTCGAACAAAACCTGTAAAACTATGGGTACTTGAATGTAACACATTTACCTCTATAATACTCAATAGAAATTTACGCGTGATATTAAATTTACAGCATTGAAGAACATTAGCTGTAAATTTACTCGTACTCTCTATATATGAGCTGTAAATTTAAAATATGTTGTAACTACGGTTCGGATTTTTAGAGGTTAGAAATAAAAAAGATTGATTGATTTGTTTCATGACTTGATGACTGGAACTGGAATTAGTTATTGATTTCAAAAATCGTCTATTTATTGGCACTTAAAAAAAGTGTTCATACTAATTCCACTTGGATGCAGCAGTTAGATGATTTATTTTCATGTTTGAGGTTTGGAGACGAGTTCACATTTGTCAACGGGCACTTGAAATCATGCTCTCGGTGTATTCGTGTGTGATCCAAAATAACCTACATACACTCACTACGATTCCCCAAGTCACGCAAAATGTGTTCGTACGTTTTGAAAATATTTGTTACAATTCATCATGATCCACTCCCGAACGTGCCCATACACAACTTGGCGGTGATCACTTGTATATTCTGACTTGAGAAACTGAGCGGTGGTACTGAATTGTGTTGATATCATGTAAATTTCAAAGTTCAAGGCGCAAAAATAAGAGCGTATCGTAAAAATATATATGTTATCGGTTGCAAATATGAATTCAAGCTGAAAAATTTTAATTAATGTAATATAACTTTCCATGAAGGCAGTGTTCATAGCTATTTACGATATTTCAAATTAAAAATTGTACTCAACCATTAATTATGTCGATATATTTTTATAGAAGTTTTAGAATACATGATAAGTAATTTTCATATATTTTTTCTGTGTAGATGGTCCACTTTGTAGTTTTACGAACTTTGTTCTATCTAAGCGTCGTTCGGAGTCCAAAGTAGGCAAGATTGACAGCCATATTGCGGCTTTGTATATCTCTTCTGGTGTCGTTATCGCCGGTCACCAAGGAGCCCACCTACCTGGATGGGTCTACCGCCTCGATTTTATCATCGTCGGTCTGCACTCGTGGTGTTAGACTAACATTTTGTTCATGTGAGCCTCTTCTTTTCATGTATTTGGTTTTCAGCGCGTTAATCACAAGCTCAACCCTGCTAGCCTCAGCCTTAGGTTCGATGTACGTTTCCGCCAAAGTTACATGCTACGATACCAACGTCGCTGGCGTAGCCAACATGTTGGACAGACTTCCTAAAGATCGTGCCACTCGTGTCTATCCCAGCTCTTCGAATCACACTTTCCAAGATCAGTTTAATCGAACCCCCTACGGATCAGTTTAAATGAACACGGCGAGTCTTCGATGGGTTCAGACTTCGTTTTCCAGCGAGATAACTGTGTTTTTCACAATTTTTCTGGCAAAAACATAGAAGTTTTCGAATAGATAGCTTGTTCTCCCAACCCGTTTCCCGAATTTCTGACCTATTGCAAAACTAAAATTGAGGTAGGTTTAAACAGCAAACTACCGATCCACGTTTGTTCAAAAACGATCAGAGCCGATCTTGACACTCGATCCAGGTTGAACCTAAATAACAAACAAATTTCCTGTAAGCCATTCAACCAATTAATTTGAACTGATAAAAGAATCTAAATCTTCAAAACAATGTAAATCACTTAATTTTTTTCAATTCGGGAATCCAGTCAACCTCATGAATAACCTTCCACGGAGAATGTTGAAACATAACCACCTTGCCGACAAGAATCATCGCTTCAGAAACCCTTCGCTACATCCACCTGATTTATGGTTACTATGCAAAGCGATTCCAGCGGTTTCCATGGGCACCCCAAAACAACAGCACAGCAGGAAGTCCACATTTAGGATTTTTATTAATAGGCTTACACCATAACTTTCGGGTTAGTAACTTCATCTTGGATGGACGCGAACAAAGACGATCAAGGTCTACTAATTAATTAGTAGACCTCTTCGGACGCATTCATCGAACTCTCTGAGAACCCGACGCTGCTTGCTGCTTGATGTGGCGATGAAAACTGGAGTTGAGGTCTACCCCCGAAAACGGACCTACCAAACAGGTTAAACTTGTTCGCGCTCCTCAACACAGGGTCACGGAGAAGGGGGGAAGGGTTAGACCGCATGTACAACTTTCCAGTTTCTCCTCATCATCAGCCCAGCGCCATACCCAAATCGATTGCCAAAAAAAAAAGAGTGGAACTGTTCGACGGCCGGTTTGTCGGTGAAAATGGAAGATGAACTCCGCAGCATGACAGACAACAGACGGATGATGGATTAGGGTGAATTGTATGTTGATTTCACTCTAATCTCGCTTTACAATCCACCTGCTCCACGCCTTCGCATCGATTGTAAACATCGAAACGGGAGATAAGATCGCATTTGCCGCGTGGAATCTTGAACCCGGTAGCATTGAATCGTGTGTTTATTTTTAGATCGATTAAAGGAGGTACGAGACTGACTGACCGAAGCATAAAATTAGCAATGCTCTTTCATTCCATTGTGTGACAGCTAATTCGATTGGAAACACTCCTTCGCAGTGGTGGGCTTTGTTTGGGAAAGGAGCTGTCACTCTGCTACCGGTATTGACGGGCAATTGCCAACAAAGCGTGGCAGGCAGATCAAACAAATCAAGTCCGGTTCGGTCGGACCATGCATTTATATAACCCTCGGACTGGAACTCCTCCAGAGGCTAATAATAATAGTCTATTAACCGCAGAGTGACCCAAGTGATACATTCAAAGTGACGCTCGACTAATCGCTTGTGGCAAATTTGCAGCAGCTTCCGATCGAAGGAAGCTGCATGTTAAATATTTTGACAGCCGCACTCGTCCATGACGATGAAGGAGGTTATTCCGGGATGCTGCGTGAGGGTCAACTACCGATTCTTACCGTTGAGAGCAGACGATAAACTCGGTTGACCTTGGCGCGATCCGATAAGGGAGTTGTTATAATCGAATCGCAGAAGTATTAAGCATTTTTGGGCGTTTAATTTCCATTGCAAAAGAGCTGTCATGACTGCCCTGTCATTCTCCTAGTAAGCTGAAATACGTTAATTTAAAACTTAATTGCCCTTTTTGCTTCCTCTGTATGTGTGTGTGATCGTGTCGCTTCTCGATCAAAAAACAGTTATTCTTCCACCAGCAAAGCCCGTATTTGTGGCGTTATCGTCGCACGCGTTCATGCTACTGCCGCTCGCTTGCAACCGTCCGCGTGATACTTTATGGGTCCGCCTGATCTGTTGTTGTGTTGTAATACAAGAAAACAGGAACTTGTTTTCCGGCATAAACATTTTTTTATGTTGCGAAATGTTCTTGCTTTCGTTCCATTCCATTCTCTCTATCTCTCTCAATTCCGGTGAAAAATACCACTCAGCAAGATGCAGTTTTTGCGAACATTTTTTTTTCTGCATGGTCATTGACAGCAACGAATAGTCGGTGCTAGCCTCCATTCGTCAACCCGTGCACAACCATCAAAACGACATTACGCGACATTAAGGTGCTATTAGGGAAGACATATGATGATAAAAATAACCATCCTGCTGACTGCTTTCGACATTCCATGAATCATTCTTGGTGGGCTTGGATCTTCTTCCTCCTCTTCTTCCACCCGTTGGCATCAATAAATCTTGCACAGAAATTTCCATAATTATGATTCGTTCCGACAGTCTCGCTTTTTGCTCTGCGTGGTCCCAAAAGTGCAAGCAAGCCATGAGGAACTTTTTGAGGAATGGAAGGTAACCCAGACGCAAGCGGACAATCTTATTATTGTTGTTTTTGTTATCTTTTTTTTCATTGCTCCATACACGACATACCGCAGAGCGGGAACCGGCCGCAGCATCTTCGCCGTTGTGGTCGTCGTTGCACCGCGGTGAACATTTCTTTTCTCGTCAAATCTAATATCTCATGGAGAACTTGTGCCTTTTTTTTGTGTGTGCAAGCCAGCAACCTGCACGTGACGGATCGGGCGTTGGTGGAAGATGTGCAGTGTCGTAGTCAGGATCTTTGAGTGTAGGGAATGATGCTATTGAAATTGATCCATTGGATTTGTTCGAAAATTTCCGAATCCAAGATAACCTACGTCTAATTGGTTTGATGGCCAGAAACTAAAGAAATCGTTGAGGTTAAAAAGTTTAGCAGAACGGCAAAGGCTAGCAAATATTTCAGTAAGTGGTGCAATGAGAAGAATGCCAACAAAGGCATCCGATGCATTCCTTTGCATCAATATGTATAATTAGAAGCTAAGGATCCAAAAAAATTGTGAACCTTTTCGAAGGTGACATTTTCTTAGGACATTTGAAGCATGAGCCACTAAGTAAAGGACGAACATTATTTGGCTCTATTTAGGATTTAAATTAGCGGATTGTTTTAAGAAAAAAATATTCGTCGCGATTAATAAGGTGTGGCCCAGTTAGAATTGGAACATAGACTATTGCGCATATTTCGGATATACAATAACAAAATAGTATTCTGTTTTAACTAAAATGTTCATCTTTATGTGAACTTTAGAGGGAAAATACAAAAAAATTAATCATCTCGATTTCGAAGAAATTTGCGGACTTTTTCCGGAATACGATTCATCAACCGGCGCACATTATTTTCATCCATCGTTTTGGCAATCTCATTCCACTTGTTGCTCAATTCATTGATGCTTCTAACGACAATGCCATTGACCTTCAGTTTCCTATTCATAATAGCCCAAAATCTCTCTATCGGTCTAAGCTGGGGACATTTTGGTGGGTTGAGCTCTTTCGGTATAAACTGAATCCCGTTGGTTTCATACCACTGTAGCACTGTTTTACTATAATGACAGCTTGCAAGATGTGGCCGAAACATGACAGGTTCATTGTGGGATCTGATCAATGGCAATATTCGCCTTTGCAGACATTCCGTTCTGTTCAGCTCTGAATCAAATGTCTTATCAGTGATGAAAACCTTGGTCTTCCTACCGCAGCTACAGATGCCTTGCCAAATCATGTATTTACGTACAAATTTATCTGCAAACACAAACTTGAATTTGGCAGGAACATCTCCCTGAGCCGTAGCCAAGTAATTTTGTTTGTCCCGGTAGCTGTTTTAAATCGGCCTTTCCATAGGATTCATCATCCATGAGGGGACAGCCATTGAGTTTTGTCAACACCTGATCATACAGTTTTTCTGGCACGGATTCTGGCCACATTGTTCTCCTTTTGATCCCTATTTGGTTGTTTACAGGCACGGCATGATTTGAAGAATTCCCGGAAACGAATCCGTTACTGCGTGCGCCGCGAAACTTCTTGGCCAAATCGCGGTCTGAGATGTCGGAGTTTGCTTTAATGTTCTTGATGACTTTGTTCCGCAGCTGACGGTTGACAGTACCCGCCCGGCGCTTGCCTTGAGGCTTGCAATCTGTCGACAAAGTTTCTCTGTACTTTTTCAAAACCAGCCACACGGTATTTCGGGGAAAGCCCAACACTTTAGCAAGTTTTGGTCCAGACCAAGGAGGGTTTTCCAAATGATTGCGCACAATTATTTATCTTCTTTCTTCCATTTTGTTTTTCTCTGAAAAACGTTCAAACTGCACCGCGAAAAAAAAACTTCTGGTGTTGTTTTTGTTATAGGGAACACATAAGATGTCATAGTTTACAAATCCGACCACTATAGTCGCTGTAAGAATCAAAAATGTTTGTTCCAATACTAAATAGGCCACACCTTACGAACCATCAAGTGGCGTACAACGGTCTCGCCCACTGTTTTGATGGCTGTATCTCGTACCCTCAGTTTTCTTGGGTCTGAACTGGGGGCAATCAGGTGGACTAAGGGTTTTCGGTACAAACTGGACTTCGTTGTCATTGTGCCAATGTTATAGCTAGGAAACCAAAACTGTTCATTAACCCCGAACATTTACATGACTTGCAACCGAAATGATCTGTCTAAAATAGACCTTATCATGTGTAGTGACGGAAAATACAATAAGACCAAAACCTGATTTTTATATAAAACTAGCTGAACCCGGTGCGAGCGTTGCTACGCTTGCAACTAAATGAATGGAAATTTCATAGAACTAGCGCGTTTATGGTTGTTCATGGTTTTATCTTCAAACTATGCCATATACTTACAATTTGAACGTAGATTTCTTTTGCATAACCTTAGATTAATATCTCTTTCTTGACTAAGAAGGGGTTTAAATTACTATAAGAACATGCGTCTTATTCTAGAAATATACATGTAATTTTCAGGTAAAGACGACAACTCTTCAACAAAATGCGAATGGAACCCTTTGAGATTTAGTGAACACATCCTAAAACGTTAATGCAATTTATTTGAAGTTCGTTAAACTTCTGGAGGAATTCTCGGTACTTAAAACTAAGTTTAAAAAAACATCCAGAAAAGTTTATAGAACCCACAGCAGAATTCTTGAAAGTTCTGAAAATTTTAGGAACAGTTTGTAAAACTTCCGGAGGATTACATGGTCGAAATCATGAATCTTTAGATGGGTATTATTATAAGTATATCGTATCAGCAATTTGAGTATTGAAAAAATCAACAAAACTCCAAAAGATGACGTCTAAGAAACTTCTGGGAAAAATATCACAATCAGACCTTGTGGGGCTTTCTTAGACATTTGTGGAATTTCTCGCGATGGACATGGAACTTTTGAAGCAGTTTTTGAATTGTCCCCTGAAGTTTATCTGGTTCTTCATGGAACTTGCAGAATTCATGGAAATTCATGGAACTTGCAGAGGAAAATCTGGAAAGATACGGCGATCGTGCAGTCAGATTTGCGACTTTATTAAAATAGAACCGACAAATCGTCAATGTTGATTTCCTTTAATGACGCTTGTTGAGGCGCTGGGAATGCAAGTTTCTTTCTAGACAAAAATTCAAAAAATAAGCATAGTTTTCTTGAGCTTTAGCATAGTTCAGATTATTTATTTCCAACGTGATCGTTTGCCGCATCAAATCAGGCTAATTTTCAGGAGCGCACTGGGTTTGCGCTTATAAACGTATCAGATATATTGTACGACACGCAATGGATCATTCTGGAAAAATACGTCACTAGATTTTGTCATGCAACATATGCAGCAACATTTTGGAATGCTCCAGCAAGTCTGGCTTCACTGCTGGTAAATCATTCACTCAACGTGAGAGTTACGCTATCGGCATCGTTATTGATGGTTAACCTTCCGGTTGTCAATATTGCGTGTCACTTCGATGGTGTACGGTGTATCGCAATGATTGATATGAGTTTTTTGTTTGTTCTGCAGTTCGAGGCCTTTGGTAAAGGAATTCCATCGTAAGGGCAAGTGACATGTTTTACGGTCGAATCGAAATCTTATTTAGAGCAAATTTGTGATGATTTCACTCCGGAAGTGAACTTCCTTAGGCGCGCACAACTGTACCATATGTTAACTGTATCGGGAAACTATCAGGAAAAGAGAGAAAACATAGCACCTAGAGAAATTATGCATTCTTAAACAAGATAAAAACAGTACAAATTAAATCAACCCCGAAAAGAAAATTACACAACGCTAAAAAAAATACACTATTTCAAGTTTGTGGATTTCCGAAAAATCGTATACACGTAAAATTTCAAGAGAAGTACATGGATCATGCATCTCCGCAAGCAACATGATTGGTATTTTCTAGTAGAAATTCAAAGGACATGCAAGAAGAATTCCCACAAAAAGCGGCACGCATGCATTTCCAGAAATCGCGGGATTTTGTCCCAACGTGACCACATATTATCTATATTTGCAATTAAAATGAGCTTACGAAACAATAGATCGAGATCAGCTATGCCCGACTATGCACGAATATGGACTTCAAAATAAACTTACGTGATTGGTCAAGACAACGATGCATCGTTGTTTAAGTGTCTGAGACATTCTCTAGCGAATGTGCTCTCGAGTTTACTATTTACCATTGCCCTGAAAGATGCTATTCGAAGAGTGGAGATAACTATAAGTGGTACAATTTTCAGAAAGTCAGTTCAACTTACTGGCTTCGAAGGTAGACTGCGGACAACGACACCAGTAGAGAGATACAACGAAACATTATGACTGGAAATCGTGCCTACTTTGCACTCAGACCGACGCTACAATCAAATAGAGTTCACCGCATAACAAAGTTGATCGTTTATTGATTCGACTGGTACTCCACTACGGCCACGAAACAAGGACTTTGCAACGTGCCTTTGGTGTCTTTGGTGGAGTGCAGCTGAAAGATGGAAAGTGTAGGAGGCGAATGCACCACGAATTGTATCAGTTGCTTGGAGAACCTTCCATCGTCCACACCGCAAAAATCGGACGACTATAATAGGCTAGGCACGTCTTAAGGATGTCAGAGGACAGCCCGATGGAAATCCTCGAGGACTTCGAGAACGAACCGACTGTTTCAGGGAGAAGAGGCGTGCTACGGTCATAGTGAATTGGTCAAGTGGAAAGCGACCAACGGACCATCCGCAGACTGTGAGACAGAGAGCATAGAGCATGTACATAATTAAATTTTAAGAAGTAACCAATTTATCGTCCTGGTAGAAGTCCAAGAAATGTTCACGAAAAATCTTATTACGTAGCAGAATTTGAAGCTTGTCTAAGGAACTTCGTTAAAAATGGTCAAAAAAGTGCATGAAACCTCTAAAATATCCTCGGAGCTTCCTTAAAAAATCTTTGATGTTTCGGAAGAGTCCTTAAAATTGATAAATTGATAAATGAAAAGATCGATTTTCATGCAAAATTGTCAAGTTGAGGGGCTTGTCTTGCATTTTCCCATGAACTAATTGAGCTGAGATTTCGGATGTAGTCTAGAACTAACCTAATTTTTTATCTGTATTAATTCCTTAAGTTTTCATTCAGCACTTTACAAATAACGGGCACCGCTTACGACAAAACCTACTTTCGATTTACATAAATAGTGCTCAAATTTGAAGATCTGAATTTTGATTGTACGATTTGATGTGCGAGTCATTTTAACAGCAGTATACTATAGATCGTAATTCAACTTCATCAGCATAGCCTAAACTATGAATATCAGAAGGTAGTCTTATTGTTTTGTCGTAAGTGGAGACTGAAAAATTACGAATTCGTTACAGATGAAACTCCAGGTTATTCCTAGGCTGTAGCCAAATAATCCCCTTTCCCAACGTCACCTCTACTACGACCAAAACCTTAGAAGCACTAGCCTTCTTGAAGTATTTAGTTTTGGACCGTGGTATTTTTCAAAATTTCAGTTTCAATTTTCTCGATGATGTTTTGTTATGCAGTCATAAAATGGATGCTCACACTAATACCTTATGCAAGATGTCACAAGCTTTATTTCATGATTGCTAATGTTTCCTTGAGATGTTCATCTGGGGCAAAGTGCCGTCTAAGTTGATAGCTCCTAGTGCTGAAGTCATCTCCAGACCGCATGAACTAGTGACTAGATTTCAAAAAGACATGTAAATTACCAAACAATACTTTGACAACCTTTGACAACTAGTAGTACAGGTATACCTCGATTATATGAACAATTTTTTTTTGAAATGTGCATAAAATCGAATTGTCCATAAAATCGAAGCATATTTTATTTTATTTCTATTTTTTGGTAAGTCATAAAAAATAGTAAAAATGGTGGAAAACATTCACTGGTGGCTTAAGGGGGTTATGGAAAGGGAGGGGGGGTTAAGGTTTTTCACCCATTTTTGTTCAATTGATTTACTTACTATAATTATCATCGAACAAGTCATTTTAATAGAAGCTGTCCCCCTGATTCTGTGAGTCACGTAAAGTGACCATGTTATTTCAATGGTCACTTCACGTGACTACGACTCGCAGAAACAGGGAGTGTGATTCCTCCTTCCCAGTCTTTTTTTTTTTTGGGAACGAGCCTACCAGAGTGTCCTGAACTTATGTATGTAAATGCTCCTTTAGAAAACAGAACATATTGCTTTGCTTTTTATTATTTTTCATTTATCTGGGACTCTGGGAGTAAAATTAATGCTGAATAAACCCTCTTACAAAGTGACCGTGATCACGTGGCGCAGCGCATCGCGTTTTATGTAAGGAATAAAAAATAAAAATGTCATGGCACGTGGTCTCGTTCACCCCTGGAGAACCATAATTTAATGGAAACTATTACTGGATGGACATTTAAACCTTAAAATACCAATGAAGTTTAGAAATTTTTATTTTTATTTATTTATTGGAATTGTTATTAACGTTTAACATGTTTCTTCACTTATGAATCGATAAAAAAAATTAATTAACGACATTTCAGTTCAATACTTCCAAAATTACTTTCTCAAGATGAATTTCTATCAGCTACTTTCTCGAAGATATTAGATCTCATCTCACGCAACGAAAATTGAGAATTGAGAGGCCATCCATTTTCTTCAGCATATCTGATCATAACGTCCATTGCGTTCAGCGCCGATTCATCAGAAATTGATTGAAAGTCATCCTCGGCTCCAACAAGACCAGAAATATTCATGCTGTCATCTTCGGGTGGACTGGAATCCATTGTATTGTACGTCATTTCATCATCTGCTGTAGGGTTGAGTACCTTGTCCACTATTTCCGAATCTTTCAGGAATTCAAATTCAGCATTCTCCTCGTCGATGATACTCGAGTGTGTGATTTTATCGGAAATCTCGGTTAGTCGCTTTTTGATAACTGACAGCGGCAAGTCATCTTCGTCTTCAACTTCTTCCGGATTATACAGCAGATTCCAAGATTTCCTAATGGACATCTGAGGAACTTTATCCCATGATTCCGCAATCCAAAATATCGCATCCTTCACGTTTATTTTCTTAATGTTGTCATGGAACTCACCCGGTCTTCCAAGAACCTCTCTCATCATTATTTGTCGGTAACGTGTCTTGATCATTTGGATCACATTTTGGTCCATAGGTTGTATTACTGCTGTGGTGTTTGAAGGCAGAAACTTTGTCCATATGGCACCGTCACTGGTCTTCAGCTCATCTGCATTAAAGTGAGCAGTGCAGTTATCCAAAACCAAGACTGCTTGGATAGGGAGACCTGATTCCTTCAAAAATTTCGGACTTGTGGTACAAAATGCTCAAAAAACCAAGTTTTGAACAATGTACAGGTCATCCATGCATTTTTGGATGCTGTGTAATGAACCGGCAGCTCTTTCAAATTTTTCAATGGTCGAGGATTTAAACACTTTCCAATGACCATCAGTGGCAGTTTAAAAGAACCGTCCATGTTCGAGCATGGCATGAAGGTCAAGCGTTCTTTATTGACCTTCTTTCCCGGTGCGGTAATCGAATCCTTGTCAACGTAGGTATTGGTGGGAGTGGTTTTAAAGTAAAGACCGCTTTCGTCCGCATTAAAAATTTGGCTCGGTTCTAAATTTTTGGAACGCATTTCTGTCGAAAGCTGATTGACGTACTCATCAATAACAGCAATGTCACTCGACAATTTCTCGCCCGTAATTTTGAGAACACGAATATCATATCTCTTTATAAATTTATCGATATAACCGCGACTTCCAAAACTACCCTCACCAACCAAATCGTTGAAAAACTTTACTGATTGCACTTGTAGTATTTCTTGGCTTACCGGAATGTGACGTTGCCTTTGTTGTAAAAACCAAATGTATAAAGCTTCATCGACTTTGGGGTAGCTAGCTTGCTTGAAACTCTTGCGGCGTGCTGTAAACAAGAATTGTCACAGCATTTTATTTTAATAAACATCAAAATTACATACCGATGTTTCCATGAATGTTCGCAATATTGTCAAATATCTTCTTCTTTGATTGCTGGATGTTGTAGATGGTAGACCGCGATTTAATGTGGTACTTTTGCATTACGTCACGCACCGATATTCCATTCTCCAAATCATGGATAATCTTAACTTTATCTATGACGAGAATACCCGTACGGTTCTTTTTTTCCTCGTTGAGTTTTATCGACAACTTTAGGAGCCATTTTCCAGAACGCAATCTACTTTCAAACTTAGTTTCAAATGGCGGCGCAAACTTACTCGATGTCGTAATACGAAATGTTAAAGTAATGCGTTACACGCTCATTTGAAATTACCCAAAACTGAGTAGAGCAGCAGTATACTGTGTTAACAGTAGTACATACCAACCTCAAAACAAAACAAAAATTCAAATTGACCGTTTGACCATGTTTGCTCCATCTCTCAAAAAAATAGCATTTTATCATGAAAATATGTTACACTTTTCAATATCTTAATATTTGCATCGCTTTTATAAGTAAATGTATATAACCGAGCAATTTACGCCTTCAATTAATTAATACATAATTATATGGAAAAAAATGTACATAAAATCGAGGTAAAATGTATTTATAATCGAAGTACGTAAAATCGAGGGTGCATATAATCGAGGGTCCATATAATCGAGGTATACCTGTACTGAGGTTAAGTATTGCAACAAGCGTATGCATGATATTTATTATTTATACAGCGAATGATATTTCCAGACAGCGCTCAATTGCAATGGTGTGCTTATGTTGGCTTCTTACAGGACTGCGGCATATTCTAATAATACTCCTAAAAGTTTGAATAAGTATGTAATGAGCTTCCATTTTAAGTTTGAAGGATGCATCATAAATTTTCAGTCATCATAAAAAAATTGAAGGCAGCTTTTTCGTTCAAAAGCAAAACATAGTTTGTGAAAATGTATTCACTGTATTCTGTTCTCCAAGCGGACCACAGTGAGTAAATTTTCATTTCCAAAATTTTATTTTAAACGTAAAAACTGCTCTAGATTTTTTGATGATGACGGAAAAATGATGATGAATCCTTCAACCTTAAAGTGTGCTTATGCCAATGGCGGTCATTTTACAGCTCGGAGCAATTTAGTTTTAATTACTTTGACAACAGAGGAAAAAGCATAAATGAAACCATAATTAGTTGATTGACATTGAATTGATTTAAATTAAAAGAATATGGAATTGAAATGGATGCAAAACGGTTTCGGAACAGAACCAAAATGGAATTATAATGGAATTGAAATGAAATCGAAACGAAACCAAAGCGGAACCGAAATAGCACCGAACTGGAGCCGAAACGGAATCAAAACAGAACCGATATGAAACTGATCCGGAATTGATCTCCCCTCCCCCTTCTGTAGTAAGTCAAATACTAGACCCTCACTGAGCTGACCATCCGCATCGACCTATCGATTACCAATTTCTTGACTTATCTTGTCCTACTCAATTTCACCGCCTCGCATTATAAGAAACTCAAAAACAACTAATGAGAGCGCGGCTTGCTTGATTTTTCGTGACCAACCTTTGTAATATTGTTAAAAAAGAAAACAATAAGAAATATAAATACATACATAAAAAAAACATAATATTGTTTACATTAATTCTTATGTTATTTATTCTCCGTGCGAGGACTAACGATTATGATGTAGAAGGAGATGTTCGCTCATCACCATGAGGCACCAAGAGTGAACATTAATGTTTTTGGCTAGAATTAAAGATGTGAAGAGAAAGTGTTGATAGTTCCGTCAGATGCGGCAGGTAGGAAAATCTAACAGATGTTTTGAAAATTGAGCGAAAGGGCATGTATCCAATGGTACTCGAACCATGGACGTCAATCTTGCCTAACATCCACTGCGGGGTAGGTTGAAGCAACGGAAGCTTCAACCTACCCCGCAGTGGATGCCAAAGACTGACGTCCATATGTTCGTGTCCATTATTCATGCCCTTTCGCTCGGTTTTCAAAAACATCTGTTAGATCTCCTACCTACGCATCGACGGAACTATCAGCACTTTTCTCTTCACTACCCTTAATGCCACGCCTGGTGCCTCATGGTGATGAGCGAACTATCTCCTTCTGACATCATAATATTGTTATGACCAGCCAAACACTGTTGCTGAAATAAACTACTACTTCTTCTTCTTTAGCATTTCAAGCTTATTTGTTTCACAATTAGCTTATTGCTTGCTCTCAACTTGTGTTCTAGATGCACTTCCACAGTTATTAATTGAGAGCTTTCGATGCCAGGTACCATTTTTGCATTAGTATGATTGTGTGGCAAGTACGCTTTTCGGTAACGAAAAATTCCTAGACCAGACCGGGAATCGAACCCAGCCACCTCCAGCATGGTGTTGCTTTGTAGCTGCGCCTTTACTGACTGAGCTAAGGGAGGACCCAAATAAACTACTTGGAAAGATTTAATCTACTGCTCGTGCTTCCTAAGCAGGCACTCCGTGTCCTATCTTTGAAATACATGCATGTCACCGTCAGTCTTAAGTTACACTTTTCTGTGGCAGTCAGATATTTATCTAGATCAAAACATTCACCCTTTTAGAAAATTACTTTCACTTATACCATGAACAAACCAGGTATTTTGGTTATACATCCCATAAAACAAACGATTGAACAACAGCATAAGTTGCCATGGAAATGGAACGTGTAATTCTTGTCGTTTCCCTTTGATTTAAAGTGAGAGGTCTAAAAGTGAGTTGCGGCATAACCCGCCAGTATCACACCTGGATGTCAGTGTCTTTTATATAAAACGTTCCTACGACGTGGCAGTGTGAAAAAATGAGTAGCATATGTGATACTTTCACTACTGGTCAAATTCTTGGTCTCACATGCATGTTTATAGCATGAGATAAGCCCTCTCACCGTCGAAAAGGTGAAAAATTTGACCCACGAGATGGTTTTCTAAAGGGTGTTTCGATCAAAATTTGGTAGACTTAAACTCGACGCATTTCCTTTCATCGTGCATTAAAAAATTGACACACCCCTCATTTTGAAGATGTGTGCGTGTAGCATCATGCCTCTATTTTGATTTTGAGATTACCACTTCAGTTATCAAAATAATCGTCGAAAGAAGAGAAGCAACATTTTGCTAGTGCATGGCGAAAATCCAAACTACTCTCACGCCAAGTTGGCGGAATTGTTGAATGTGGCTAAATCAACTGTTACCAACGTATTAAAAGTGTTCGGTGCACGTTTGTCGATCGCCCGGAAGGCTGGATCGGGAGGAAATTGAAAACCGGAGGTCACAGCGACGACAGAAAGAGTTGCTCGCTGTTTCGAGTGGAACCCCAACCTCTCCGTCAGAGGTGTCGCAGGAGTGGCGCCTTCAACCGTGGATGGAGCTAAGAAACGATCTGGACTGTCGACTTACAAGAAAGTGGTGATTCCAAATCGCGACGATAAACAAAACACGTCGGCCAAGGCACGATCGCGAAAGTTGTACAAGACGATGCTGACGAAGTTTTATTGCGTGGTACAGGACGATGAAACTTACGTCGAAAGTAAATTTTAAACGGCAACCGGACGTGGCAGATATTTTCAAGCACATTAAACTGTCAAAGTTCGCAAATAAATATCTGGTGTGGCAGACCATCTGTACCTTTGGCTTGAAGAGCAACATTTACATTGCGACCGGAACCGTCAACCAGGAAATTTATCTGAGCGAGTGCCTACAAAAACGTCTACTGCCTTTCCTGAAGCGATTGTTCCATTCTATTTTGGCCGGATTCGGCATCTTGCCATTACGGAAAAAAGGCCATGGAGTGGTATTTTGCCAACAACGTTCAAGTGGTGCCTAAGGACAAGAACCCTCCCAACACGCCAGAGCTTCGCCCAATCGAATAATATTGAGCCATCGTCAAGCGGAACCTTAAGAAGACTCAGAAAGCCAGTTCAAGGCAAACTGGCGTTCGGCGGTGAATAAAGTGGACAAGGAGACTGTACAAAATCTTATGGCAGGTGTTAAACTAAAGACCCGTCAATTCGCATTCGGTAAAAAGGAAGCTTACCAGAATATTTCTCCTGTGTTCTGTATTAACTGAACTTCAAAAAGAAAAAGAATTTGACTTATTAATAAAAACTTTGATCGACTCACTTACTGTTTGACCAGAATTTGATCGGAACACCCATTATCAAAATTTGTTCGAACCTCTCAAAAATTCCTGTAACTTCCTGAAAAAAAATCTTGGAGAATTCGGACAAATTCATGAACATTTCGAGGATTTCATCGACCGGATTGGGAATAGTAACCACACCTGTGCTACCTTAGGTCCCACTATATTCCTTCACTGCATCTCATTTCTTCAATGTTCGTAAAAATTAAGCCCTTGAATACGATCGAGTCCCCTTTCGCTTGTCCCCTCCGCCTCTACGCCACTGCTCCAATGAGTGAGCAGTTTGTTCGTCTCGTCGCTGCGCCAAAGAGCGATGATGTTAATGATGCTGCATTCGTGATGGGGCTTAGTCATCCACCGCAGTTGATGGATTTTTCTTTTCTCATGTGCGAGAAGATCGTTTATGAAGCTTTATGTTCGACGACTCTGGCGAAACAGGTTCACCGTAATGACCCTTCATTCCCTAAACACAAATAATAAGATGGAGCTTCTTCAAACATTTCAATGCCCGCGCTGCTGCGGCTGATCGAAGACGACCGCAAGCACAAGCTATCTTTCTGACAGGTCGTCGACACCATCAGACATCGTAGTGTGCGCTTGCATGATTCGCATGCAACTGAGATGAAATGGCAAACTAAGGCGTTCTTCATCATCCATCATGTTTAATGATTGTTTGCACCGCATCCCAAGCACGGCTGAGATCAGAAACGCGGCAAAGTGTGCGCGCACCCAATTACAAGATTATACTTCGCCCATAGCTCCGGGGAAAAAGATTTATTCATCGCGTACACTTGACAAACGACTTCTGGCTGCCGCTCGACCGACAACACTCCTTGCCAATATGCACCGACGACATCAACCGAACCGGACTGGCACACTGTGCAACCCATCACCAAACATCCAACCTTATCTAATGTAACAGATTCAATTGCCACTGCTAACCCACTCTCTTGACGGCAAACCTGCTTCCAGGTGTGGAAATAAGTAACCAACCGGTAGCCTTGTAAGATGGACGACCGGGATTGAAACGCGATTAAGCCACATTCATCAATTAAACCAGATGCTCTTTCTAATACGGTGTGGTGGTTGGTGCTGCTCAATTTGTTGTTGCACATGTAGATTAAGATCGCACGCTGCATGTCGAAGTTCGTACAGCGCGCAACAGCGCGTGGGCTCGATCGACCAGAGCAGGTGTGGGCGTGTGACTTCCCATGCGATGTGAAAGTCGCGCACTTCAGATGTACATTGTACACATGTCATGACGCTTTGCTGAGTTTAGTGCAAAGGGCTACGCGTTCCCACGCTGCTTCTGACTTCTCGCTCTCTCTGTCGGGCAAGGGAGAGAAAATCTGCTAAATTCGAACTTCCTCCAGGGGTGGTGGAATCCCGAGTTGAAATGCACGTTGGTTTCACATTTTTCAACGCCTTCGTTAAGTAACAGTAGGCTAATGTAAACACGCTAATACACTTATTATAAACGGATGCTTTTTTTTTCGGTGCTATTTTCCAAATAAATTATTTTTCGGGAAGCGCTATTTGAGTGAAATCTGGTTGCACGACCTTCAAATATTCACAAACGCGAAAGGGGGAGAGAGCATGTGAACGCGTCCAACCCATCATCGGACACTCCGAACGTAATGGGCCGAGACGAATGTGTGATTTGTTTCCCGGCTTAGGTCTGTGCCTGTGCGCCGGTCATCCGGTAGCAGTGGTCCGTCAAATTCACCGTGTGATGAGAGATCTTTCTCGGGGAAAGAGTTCAGAATTCGGTAGGTAAATTGTAAACAGGGTTCCATCGGACGAGCTCGGCTTCTTGCTGTTATTAATTTATGACTTTTCACGCTACTGTTTAGATGTTTATTGACGGCTGTAAAACTGGCCATGTGTGGATTGTTATGATTGTGCTGCGCTCCGCCGGCCGTTGGTATCGGCAAGTATTTGACGGATTGCTCTTGCCGCTTGCGCGGGTGGTCTGAACCTAAACAGAGGCTTCTTTCATCTTCGGAATTGATTAGCAGCTTACTTAACATAATTGACATAAGAATGATTATTATTTAGATGGCGACTGAGGAGAGGCACTTGGAGATGTGTAAGCTCATTCGAGAAATTTTTATCACATATGAGCTTTGCAAAGATTAATTTCTTGACCATTAATTTACATTGTAGTTAATTCAACGACTTTTCACTTGCATAGTTCCACGTTGATTCATGTTTTCTCTAAATATTGAAGCGCACTTCGCACGTTACCAGAATTATTAGTAATTTTAGAACATAAAGAATAGAATTATTAGTAATTTGTTAAGTCAAGCTTTCAAGCTTCTGAACATTTCATACGAAGTCTCTGATCTTCTGTTTTTTATCAACGTAATTCGTAGTTTATTTGACTTTTAACTAATTCTCTCTAAAGTTTCTTAATATTGTACTCAATTTTCATGATTTCAGCTGATTTTTAGAATTAATATTAAGTTTATTACATTGAGCAAGACTTGAGTTTTTATGAAACTCATCGATTTTCTGTAACATTTGCTGATTTTCTTTGGCTTTTGAAACCTCTACGAAATTGTCGGAAATACTATCTATTCTATTATTTCTAAAAGACATAGTCCTTGAAATTTTCATAAAATTTTGCAAAATTTTTGGAAACTTTTACAAACTTTTACATAAGCAGAGCTTCAAAATTCACCGGATTTCTACACTGAAAGTTAATTTTAGTTTGCCCAAACTACGCAACCACGTGGAATTGTCAAGCGTTTTTTAAATGTTTCTGACATGGGATTCGAACCTGACATTGTGGAAAGTGCTGATTCTGAATCCGTGGTTGACCTCACTAGGCCATGCTGACTCGTGAGAACATGCTTGATTAATGAGCATGAAGTAATAGCTCTCGACAGCGTTTTAATTTTTATTTTGGGATAAATAAATTATTCCCGCCCATACCAACAGCAACACCATCATGCATGAGTACGGTATAAGAGAAACAGCGATTGGCTGGTCTTCACGAAATTCATTTCGTGCATTTTACAAAAAAGGTGTAATGATAGCACTTCACCAGATAAAAAGCATTATTAATGTTTCATACAATATACGAGACATTTGTTCTATGTACAAAATCCATGTTTACGAAATGTGTGAAAGCTACTTTACGAAAATAAATTTTCAGTGTAAATAATTTTATACATCCAATAAATTAAGAAGTTCGCTGAAGTTTTATAAAATTTACCAAGTTCTCCAAAAATCTATTAAACTCTCCAGATAACTATGTATAGATTTTTTTTTAATTTAAAAAGTTAGTTACTATTCCTTTTTTTTTAAATCCGACGAAGTCCATTAAACATCTACTATACTCTCGAAAGCTCTACCACTCTGTAAGTAAATACTTTTGCTATTAATTTCCTTATGAGCTCGTCGATTACATCTAAAACTGATCAGTCGGATAATCTTAACTCCGGTCGATACAAATATGACTCCGAAAATCCGAGCCCATTGTTTTATAATTTATACACAGATGAAGGCTGTTAGAAAAACCCACAAACGTAGGATGTTAAAGGATGGAACGGTTTAAACTTGGTCGATTCAAAAGTGACGTACACTAGTAGCAAAAAAAAAAGCCGAGCAAAATTTTGATTCCGAAAAATACCTTATCAACCTTCTGTAACTTTGTCAACTATCAATACTTTTAAATGAAAATTTGGCAACACTCTAACCAATGTTTAGACCTTATGTGACCAAAATTTCATGCTGATAAAATTTATAATTTTGAAACCTCACCATAGCTTAAAACAATACGAAAAATAATGTGGACAAAATTTGAACTATTTCCATCAAGTGGTTTGGCATCAAATTTGATGCACCAACATGAGTATTTCCCTTTTTCACCCGAAAAAAAAGCCGAGGGTCCCGTGAAGTTTTGGCCAGATTTGGTGAGTTGCCACTACAGCCGGGAAGTCATCCAGTGGTACCGCAATAATAACGAAGATTTCATCGAAAAAACATAAATCCACCCAACTGGCCGCAGTTCCGGCCCATCGAGAGATTTTCGGCAATAATGAAGCGGAAGCTTAAGAAAGTGACCAAATCAGATCAATCAGATGACCAAAATGTGGAACAAATGTTCCAAGAAAGTTGACTCCGGAGGTGTGCAGCGTTTGATGGGAGGAATAAATGCGAATTTTCATTAGTAACAACGAAAAGAAATGATTTGTGTTGATATTTTTTCCTTAAAGTACAGTGAATTACCTGTGTTTTGATGTATTAAACTTATTTATACGTCACCGTTACCGAGATACAGATGATTTCATTATTTCGGAACCTAAATGAACATAGCTTTATTTTGTTTTTGTCATTTTCTATTCAGTTGTCAAAATGGCGTCGGAGCAAAAAGAGAAGCGTATCAAAATTTTGCACGCGCATAAGCAAACTCTAAAATATTCCCACGCCGACTTGGCAAAATCACTTAATATTGCCAAATCAACCGTGACGAATGTTATAAAAGTGTTCGGATAACGTCTGACGACATCCAGAAAACCGGAATCAGGGAAAAAAAACCGAAACCAGGAGCTAGCAGCGACCGATAGAATGGTGGCCAGCATTTTCAAACGCGATCCCAACCATTCCATCAGAGATATCGGAAACAAACTGGGAAAGTCCCACAAAATAGTGCAAAGAGCAAAGAAACGAGCCGGATAGTCAAAATATAAGGTTACAGTGACAACAAATCGAGATGATAAGCAAAACAAAACAGTCAAAGGAAGAGCGCATAAGTTGTTCACGAGTTTGTTGACCAAGTTTCATTGCGCTGTAATGGACGATGAAACATACGTCAAGGCTGATTTGAAGCTGCTCCTAGGTCAATGAGTTTTATACGGCTACTGGAAAAGGAATGGATCAAGATAAGTTTGCACAGAAATGTTAAAGTTCCCGAAAAAATACTTGGTTTGCCAAGCGCTTTGCATCTGCGGGCCAAAAAGCGTTAGTTTCGTGACAACTGGCACTGTCAACCAAGATATTTATGTAAAAGAATGCTTTCAAAAACGCTCATTGCCTTTCTTGAAGAAACATAGTTGTTCCGTGCTGCTTTGGCCAGACCTCGCTTCGAGTCACTACGGAAAAATGGCTCAGGAATGGTATAATAGTGTGAATAGCGTAGCCAAGTAGAAAAAACCCTCGCCGGAACTGCGCCCAATTGAAAAATATTGGGCAATCGTAAAGAGAAACCTCAAGAGAACTTAAAAAAAAACAGTTGACAGTGTAAAACAGTTCAAGGCAAATTGGCGTTCAGCATCAAATAAGGTGGCTATAACAGCGGTCCAAAACTTGATGGAAGTTATGAACCGTAAAACCCGACAGTTTGCATTTGGAAAATCGGAAGTCTAATCAAATAATTTTCCTGTGTTTTTTACACGACGAACTTCAAAAAGAAATAAAGATTGAATATATATAAAATAAACCAATCAGTGTGCACGTAATCATGTTTGACCCATTTTTGACCGTTCCACCCTTTAGCAAAATCTGGTCAAAAATAGTGTCAGTAACTTGATTGTAACTTAAATGGATTGTAACAAGCATGCTACTACGAACACATCTTTCTAGGTACAGTGGAACGATTCGACTCAAGGTATATGTTGAGCTCCTATGAAAATCTGCGCTCAGTGATGAAGTATTGGAGAACCTATGCCTTCTAGACGGGTTAAAGTTAGAGTATTCGCATCCTAAAAAACTCTTACTGAATGACTTAGTAACAATATGATAAATACAAGATATTCAGTTAAGGCGAACCATAGCATTCAGCTAAAGTAAAAATATTAAAAAACTATGTTAAATGCTGTTCGATAAGTTTTTAAAATAAGGTCATAATCATATTTGATGCATTCGAAACTCACTATCAGCACGTAAATTTGGGAAAAAAAAATGACTACGCAAACTCCGACACTCATTCAATTTCATTCATATCTTTTCTTTAAATTATGTTTCAAGTATTCAAAAAAACTGCCAGTACTACTATTACGTGGTTTACTAATGCGCTCGTAAAAGTGTTTTTTTAAAGTGAAGCATTTTTAAAGTACATAATCATCTTAAATGGAAAACATCGGAAAGACGATCGAAAGAATATACATGGAGATTGAAATGAAGGTGAAAATAAAGCTGAAGTTAGAAATATAGGTGCAAATGAAGATGTAAATGAAGATGAAGTTGGAAATGGCGAAAGAGAGGTAAAAAGGGATGGGTATGAAGATGGAGATGAAGATGGATAAAGTAGAAACGGAAATGAAGATTAGCATTAGCACTAGCATTAGCGTTAGCGTTGACGTTTGCACACCTCGTGGATGGGGCTACGATGAGGAATAATTCGTTGAAGACATAACATGTCACCATGAAACGGAACCAGATACTGATACGTTTCTTCACGCAATAATCTCCACGAAGAGACTCTTCGATCGCTCACCTGGCCACGTCCAAGCAACCATTGGAGATAGGGAGGATTTGGTATCTACCTTAAGAAGACACGGGAAACCCACGTAGCCTTCAGTAGATATCAAAGCAAAGGTGAAATCAATAGCCGGAGAGATAAGTTAAACAGAATACCCTGTTTGGTGTACAGAACAAAAAATTATTAAACACGGTCGTTGGGAGCATCTTATTTAAGAAGATTAAGTGATGCTCCATTTCTCTTCAAACGGTTGGGACTTTAGCATTATAGTCCTAGCCCAACATGGCTTATGGTTATAGCGCCATTTTTAGCTATGTTAACTGTCTACCAATGAGTGACCACGCATTGCAGCATTTTTTTAAATATGTAGGCATTAATGGTAAACACATACACTATAAGCTGTAATATACGTATCAGTCACGTATCAGAGTCAGAGTTAATTCAAATGTTTCGATTGACTTTTCTCTCCTTCACGAATAAACCCACTAGCAAGTGCACCGAGGTTCCCAAATGCATCCCACGCAAAGACCTTCTTAAGTGCTCTCGCCCAAATCGCAATAGAAATCTTCGCACTCAATACCATGGGTAAATTAGCAATGATTTGAAACCTGTGCATTATGAAATCAGCCAACACTGTAAACGGGTAAGGGAATCGCTCTAGGCCCAATGAGGTGAATGTTAACATCTATCTCATTGATCCAAGTCAGGACCTGGTAGTAGATATTTGTTTTTCCAAGTATTGTTTTGACTATACGTGTGTCCGCCACAACACAGGAGAAAGAAACCTCTGAAGTTAACTTCTTAGTAGACAAGCCCTTCTCTCGTGTAACGCGAGGCGAGTCTCTAAATCACCAATTCCAATCATTCTCATCACTCTTTTCCATTGATTCATATCACGTAATGATAAGCACCAAGCCACATGCACATTCATCTTAGATAAACCCCCAGAAATATAATTTCCGAGTGCATATCGAAAAAGATGACAAAATTAAGGTTGAGTCCCTTGCAGTGCTTTTTACATCTTCAGAGGTACTGCAGAGAGAGAGAGAGAGAGAAAGAAAGAAAGAAAGAAAGAAAGAAAGAAAGAAAGAAAGAAAGAAAGAGAGAGAGAGAGAAATAAAAAAAATGATTTTGGATTAGGTTACTTAGCTGAATGATCTCGATGTCTATCAATAATCCCCAATGCATGGGACGCTGTATTATTGCCACATCCACCGTTGCACCTGCTCCTCTTTTTTCTTTAGTCTCGACTGCTATTTCTGATGCCAGAGAACGTCGATTCTGGCTCTGTTCTAACCCACGTCCGGATCTCCAATCCAGAAGACCGTCCTCCGAATTCACGCTTCTATTCTGGTCGCGGCAGATTTCATGTTTGAACAGGCTGCCACATCAACGTGCAAAAGTGTCTGAACCAAATGAACAACTTGTAATGATCACTTGAAGATGCGATGGGGGATCATTGTCCTGATATTCCCAAATGTAGCACGTGGTAAAATGTTTCTTGTCTTCTATAACCAAACATGATGAAATTGTGTAAACGAGTGGAAACTCATCGGGAATGATCTCTCATATGCATCTGTCGAACCATTCTGAACGATCGTTGTAAGAATATCACCATGAAAATCTCACATGGGCATAGTATGTTTCCAATAACAAATACTTTGCCTTCTTTCTCCTGTTCTTTTCTCTATCCTATGACCGCAAGCAATACCACATGACATCGTGATAGGCCATAAATCAACATCGGCCTAAATATCCATGACATAATATATAACTGGGAAAGGGAGGGACCATCATGGCACCCAAGTGAAACGATTTGGATAGGAAGAATGGGACTGCCTCCTTCATATTGTAAACATTTCGCGGATCGAGGGAGAGCTCTTCGACCACATCTATTGGGTTTATTCTGTCAATCGAGGATTCGATTCTACTGCTGTGGGTGTGAACTTGCTTTTGGAAGGAGATTCTCTTCCCTATATTCGTGGGTTTCGCGTAAGTGTCTCTGCTTACGGGCCCGCCTAATCGGTTTTGGCCCTTCATACAGGAGCTTCATGATCACAAACAACAATAGAATCCTAATCAAATCGTTTTTCAGATTATTCCACTGCTATGGAAACTTTCCTTGTTACAATAGATGGGGGTATTTCATCATCATCATCATGAAAGAGGTGTGATACTGATTAACCGAGTTTAGAGTCTGCTTTTTGCAGTATTTTTTAACGGTCCAAAACGTCTAACCACCCACCATAACCTATCCTTGTTTCTCCCCATGGAGTTCATGTGGTATGAATAGACTAGTTCGCCATTAACCTTCCTTCATCATCGGCGATGAACTGACTTACGCTCTTATTAACACATTAAACGCTGCAAAATGAAAATAAGATGTTATCAGAAGGCATTTTTGGATTTCACAAATTCATAAATGGTGGTTTAAAAATTCATTGAGTCTTTCGATTATCTCGACTGGAATTGTAGGATACTGTGAAAGGCAACAAATATATTTTTGGCACCATTTTATGACAAATGAGCTGTTAAAATACTGGTTTGCACTTCATGAACTCATCAACCGTTTAAGGACATTGTTGAAGTTTGATAAGGCTGTAGTACTTCATTATTTCAGCTTCGGGGTAATTTGTAAAACCTTGATATCTCATTTGTACCACTCTAAGATATGCATATCATAAGCTGTATCGATTATAAAGCTTTTCACAGACCAGTTATTGTTTCGAGAACGTGCGTATCATGATCATTGAAGATTGAGTGGTAGTTTCTTCCAACGCGGGTTTAACCCACACCCGAAATGGGACATAACAACACATCAGATAAAATCAACTACAGTCAAACACAAAAATCATTTCTAAGTAAAAGAAAAGGGCGTTAAAATTGTCAACAGCCCAGCAACCCAGAACTACATGAAGGGCCCTTCCATGGCACTGGACGAAAAAGCCTCAACTCACAAAAAGATACATTGCGTAAGATTTCACCTTTTGTGTGTACCACCAAACGATAGATATTTGCCAGAGAGAAAGAGAGTGCACACGCGCACGCTTGTGATTATTATTACCATTATAACCCAAACCTTGAGCCGAAATAGGGATACAGAGAGGCGTACGATTCGGCGACGATCGCAGCTCTATCATCGTCGTAACTCAAATCGAAAGGCTGCGTCGGGTTAACCTGCTTCTCGACCAACAACACAACACGGCAATTGGTCGAATGGCGGCGACCGAAGAGCCGTTTTTCGCTTTCCAATTTAAGTGTGTATATTTGACATTCCACAGATCGTGCGCGCCCGAGTTGACCTTCTTTTTATGGCTCGTTAATTTGTACTATTGATCTCCGGTGAACGATTCGCCGGTCTTTGTCAAAATCGCCAAACGCCAATTACAGCGTAGAACCGTGCCCATGGGATGTTTCTTCGGAAAACAACTGGTCGCTAAATTCTAAATCTCGGACACGGTCACTTGATTTGCTATGTTTTCTTATTAGCACTGTGTTTACTTAAAATCAAAACAAACAACTATCGATGATAACTTTTCTCACTTCAACATCAAAATTCTCACACTGCCACAGATATTCGAATTGGGATTTTACGACTTCCGCCAATTCCACTGAACGAAACGGCCGGAAAAAAGGGCAACCCGTATGTGGATGAGTCAATTGAAAAAAAAAACCGAGAACCTCACGGCGCTGGCTGAACGGGTTCGATTCAATTGACCCACTTCCTGGATGTTGATGAGCCACAAATAGAAGAGGAAAATTTTGCTCGGCTCTCCGCGGATGATTAGAGTCGCGATCCGACCCAACCCAACCCAACGGAATTGAGGTTACCGCAGGGCACGCCAAAAAAGGGAGTCCAATCGTTGGCAGACGGCAGACAGAGCGAACGAGAAGAAACCCGCACCGGAGCAATTATTGGGTTGTGACTGTGACACTGACATCCATTGCATTGTGCGTCTCCATGGCAACGGTTGAAGCTTCATCGGTGCGCGCATATGGCGCAGTTTGACAGGTTACTGACTGCGTTGAATATGAATAACTGTTAATGGTCGGTGGTCGGTTAGTTAGTCGAAAGTTCACGTTTTGCGCAGTTGCGGGAAATTATCAAGATGTGTAAAAGAGCTGTAACATCCGCGTCTGTCAAAAAGTAGCAAATATGCTTCGCTGTTTCTCCCGTCTCAAGTATGTATACTATTTTCGACGATCAGATAAACAAACCAACTGCCGGATCGTACCGCTACGAGGTGGAGAGTGCTCTTCGCTGCAATAGATTCGATTCATATTCCACTTGGTGACCGGCGGCCACGGCCAACGGGACGCGGTGTTAGAAGATGAAAAACATGAACGGAAAACGGGAGTTGGTGCTCTTCGACCCGACGACGCGTATAAATAGAGCCTTGAGGGCGAGAGGCGGAAGATTACTGGAGTGCTGGCATTGCAAGTTCATCTCTGATGGGTTGTCTAGAATCTGGTAGGCAGTGCTTTACACATCACAAAAGCATTGCACGTGATTAGTTTGCTTCGGGAAGGTTACTGGTAATTGTTGTGGATGTCATCTTGATTGGTTTTGACTCTGTCAATTTTTGCGGTAAACAAATCATTTACGATAGTCGATTGATCGATTATTTTCAAAGGTATTCTCTTCGTTTATTAAGATACTTCTAAATATTAAGAAACTTTCTAGATAGAAAATTCATTGGCAACCACGGTATTTGAAAAAAAAGGTTGGTGGATGGGGTCCGAGATACGACCGCATTGCTGACGTAGGAATACGTGAGCATTATAAATTAATATCATCTTCTCTGCAATAACTTTGGGACCCTGGAAAGGGCCGATCTTTTTGTTGGTTTCAAGTTATTCGGAAAATATGTGAACGATATCGCATCGGTGTTGTGGAATATTGTCTGTAGGTTGTCCACGTTAAAATTGCAACACACAAAGCGATTTCCGAAAAAAAACCGTCTTATAACCAATTGCTCGCTCCCCCGGGGGGCATTTTGTACAGCATTAGAACTTACAAGTTTTTGTACACTGACCCATGCTCACTTCAATTATTGATCTCTTTTGACTGTCTTAGGATGTTTACGTAATTCCTGCTTGTTTTAAGATTAGTCTCAACTCGTGAGTGTTTGGAGGGTTAAGGTCGTTGGGTTCGAAGTTGATCTTATTTTCATTATACCATTATACCCGTTTTAGTAGTGACATGACACCAAGTCAGGCCAAAAAACCGATGGGCTCTTGCGACCTCAGCAACTGAAGAAGACGTATTTTGTGCACTTGGCCACCCAGGTAACCAATAAGCAGTTCCAAAGCGTCCATACGGAGGCCTTTCATGCAATTAAGCCACCTGACATGCAACATAAATGCCGCTTTTGGCCCAATATCAGCTGCTTTACTGTAATGCTATGATGTTGCTCCATCAATGCTATTTTCCATTCGAAATGCTTATTACAGGATACAAGCATTTAAATAAATGAAATCCAACTTTGCAACAGATAGTGTTTGTGCAAACGTCCATTATAAATATCCTACCCTACTAGTCAAGCACTTACCGTGTCTGTGGTGTTCTTGTAGCTTTAAAAATACTGATATAATGCTAATATAATGCTTGTAGCATCTAAAATGCAGATTTGAGGTTGATTTACTGCATATGCTAATGCTTATTGGTTACTTGCGTGTGGATCGGAAGGTTGGAAGTAGAACAAATGGGAAAGTATGTTCCCGACAAATGGACAAGAAGGTGCTAGCCATAATTGAGGTAAATCCCAATCTTTCTGTGCGAAATGTGGCTCGCCAAGTTGTGAAGTCAGAATCAAACGTACAAAAAGTGAAGCAGAGGCAAGGAGTAAAGGCGTAAAAATAGAAAAAGGTGCGCAACCGTGATGATAAGCAAAATTTCACTGCAAAAAGTCGTGCTAAGGACCTTTACACCAATTTTTTGCAAACATTCTCTTATATCATAACGGACGACGAAACATACGTACTCACCTGATGGCGGGTGTACCGCAAAAAGTTAGAGAATTTTACAGAAAGAAAGAACACCCGGTTTAATACACCACCGCGTCCCTGGTGGTTGGAACAAAAAACGTATGACAGGTATTTTTTGATGTTTCATTGACGCAGTAATTTGTGAAAAGTTTTTCTCGATTGATCGACGCATCTTGAAATTACGGATGATGGAACTTAAGGAAAGGAAATTAATTGTGCACAAACATCTAGTAAATCCTTCGTGGTCTGCCTCAAAAATAGCAAAAGTGTTCAAATTAACAAAGTCAACGGTGTGTCTTGTAATCAAACGTTACAAGGATACTCTGAGTATGCCACAAAAGTGGCACTATGGAAAAAAAAGTTGAGGAGAAAGATGTTGAGATACGTTAAAGGCAACCCAGGTGTCTCCATACGAGATTTGGAGACGGTGAAATGTAATAACACGGTGGCCACAGACTCGGGAAAATCGGAAAATATGGGAAAAATGCGGGAATCCAAAATCATCGGGAAATATGCGGGAAAATGGTGGGAATTTCAAAAGTCATCGGGAATTTTTTTCAAATGGAAGAAATCTTGTAAATTCAGTGCACTTAGAAACTCCGGGAACTTATCAGAAGCTCGGTATACTTTTTAGATTTGACTTAGATCATCCCGAGGTTTAGCTATTCTCCCTGAGGTCAAAGGAACATACCATAAAATCAGAGAACGTTCCAGAAAATCGAGGAGCTTTTCAGAAATTAAGGGTTCTTCCTAGATGTTCAGACAACTTTCCTGAAATTCAGATTGTTTCCTAGAAATTCATGGAATTAGCCACAAATTCAAGAAGCTTACCACGACTTCAGGGATGTTTCCAAAAGTAAAGGTTTCTTCACAGAAGTTCAGGAAACTAACCAGAAATTCAGGGGGCTTCCAGAAGTTTAGAAAATTTATCAGATTATTTTGGGTATGTTTTCAGAAGTTCATAGGACTACTCAAGATGTTCAGGGAACTTCCCAATAATCCAAGGAACTTTCCAGAAAAATAGAGAACTTCCAATAGAGAACAGTCAAAAAATTCATGAAGCTTTTCAACAGTTTGCGGATTTTCCTAGAGGTTTAGTGAACTTCTTAGAATTTCATGAAACTTGCTAGACATACACAGAATTTCTTAGAAGTTCAGCGAACATGTAGGAGTTCAAAAAACTTCCTTGAAGTTCAGGATTTCTCATGAATTCAAAAAACTTCTCCGAACTTCAGGAAATGCTCACAAAGATCATGTAACTCCCCCAAAGATCAGGAATCTTTCACAAAGGTTAGCAAATATCTCAAACGATCATAGAACGTCCCAGAAATTCAGAGAATTTCCCAGAAGTTCAGGGAACTTTCCAAAAGCTTGAAAAAACTCCCAGATGCTCAGGGGATTCAGCAATTCAGGAAATTTCTCAGTAGTCCTGCGATCTTCCAAGAATTTCCGAAAACTTCCCCTAAGATGGGGGAACTTTCCAGAATTTCAGAAAACGTCCCAGATAAACAGGAATCTGGATTTTTTGAGCATTCGAAAAGTTTAGGAAACACTCAAAGGATTTTTCCATAAGTTTGGGGAGCTTCCTAGAACTTCAGGGATCTTTCCAGATGATCGAGAAACATTCCAATCGTTCCGACAGCATCCCAAAAGTTCAGTTCAGGGTATTTAAGTTTTAAGAAGAACTTAAACTTCTTACTACTCGATCATTTTTCGAACCCTACCAAAACGAGAATAAAAAAACCAACAATTATTTAATCAATTTCATAGAAATTCGACCTATTCACAATCTTGGAGATCATAAAAAGTTCTTGTACGGTTTAACAACATCTCGATAATGCTAACTATTCCACAGAAATTCCACGGCTTCCAATTTTTTCTTCAATTTCTCGTAAGTTATTTAAAAATGTGTGATATTCTGCTTTTTATCACAGAATATGTACCTGTTGGAAGTTATAACAACTTCTGGGAAGCCAAATCTGATTTTCTAAGTTCCCGTCATTTCCAGAAAGTTGTTCCTATTCCATGGATGATCAGCAAACTTTTTGGAAGTTCATCCAAGTTTCCAGAAACGTTAATAATTTTTCGGCAATTTAATGAACTTCTCTAAAGTTCCACCATTTCTCTTCTCGAAAGACAGCGAGCAAGCTTCATGATTATCTGGAAACTTCCAATTATTTCATTCAACTGCCGAGAAGTTGAAACAACTTCTGGCATGTTCATTATAGATATTTCCACCCAATCTTTATAGATATTCCGATGTTCATTAAATCAAATTTTTGAAGAGTTCGTTCAGTAAGAAACTTAGAAGCTTATGTAAGTTCTAAAATGATGTAAAATAGATCCGGTATAAAACAAAATTTACAAACACCAGCGATGCAGCGATGTTTTTGCGTTTGGTCTAAACAAATAAATCCAAACCACGATTTGAACCACCGTTGAAGATGCCCTTAGAAGATCTGGCTACACGGCCTTAACAGATGAGGCCAGAAATGAACTTATCTTTCATGTGGTGGCGAATGTGTTTGAAGTTTGGCGAATTGCGTTTGTAAGGGTGTTAACACATGGTGAAAGAAGAATTTGGGCAGCTGTGCTCAATGCCGTCTGACGTTGTTTGCCGGATTCCAGAGAAAAGAATATGGTTTGGACAAATTTTGGCTAGAACCAAGAAGGAGCTACCAAATTTGACAACATTTGTTGAAAATAGCGCACAAAAAGACGTATTTTAAATAAATGGAAAGTGTCTGGTGGTAAACCAAACAGGAGAAAGGTTGTGAGCTCAGAGATTTAGCTACGAGTTATTTATATTAACTCAGCTTAACAGTCGGGAAAATAAGGCAAAAATGCGGGAAAAATTTGGGAAAAATGCGGGAATTTTTATATTAAGATTGTGTGGCCACCCTGTAATAACCTGTTATATGTCGTTTGAAAGCTGACTAAATACCCTTTTGTTTGACGTTTTGATCCGTGTATGTTGTTTAATTCTTGAGTTATGATCACTTTAATGCGTCCAAATTCACTTTGAATCGAACTGAAATAACCACTCGGTTTTGTTGAATTATGTGTCGTTTTTTTCGCTGCTATTATTTTGGTGTCCGAAATTTAACGTGGACTGGCTGTAGATTCTGCTTCTTGATTCTGCCTGTTACGATGCTTACTGGCACGAAAAGATCGAAAGTACTTTGACTGGCATTTCATTTCTTGGCGATATCATAATCGAACAGCCTTGGGTGTGCTCTAATCGTTGTCAACACCTTCAAATGCAACTTCCGATCCTTAGTTTCACTACGGCGCTTCCCGACCAAAAGGGAATAACAAAATTATTTCAAGTTTTGTTGTTCAGTTACGCTGTTTTTATAACAGAGGTTGTTGGAATTTTGATCGCGGATTTGTTAAAAAAACTGAAATTCTGACAAAAGATCCTCTAGAGATAACAAAATTATAGCAAACTATGATATACATATAACATAAACAAAACAAACTTTGTAACAATTTTGTTACGATGTAGCAAAATCATATCAGCTAGTGTTAAAATTAATTTACTTCTTTACGCAGCTTGTGCCTCCTAGGGCATTATATCATAATCTTCTTCTTCTTTATTATTATTATTATATATATAAAACAGAGTGGCATACGTAAGACCACGCATAACTCGAGAACGGATCGTTCGATTTAAGTTGCTTTTTTTTCTGTTCTGTTCGGCTACGCCCAAGGAACATTTATAGAAAGAGAAAGTTTAAAAAATTTATGGGAAAAATTAAAACTTCGAAAATGATAGATTTTCAATACATTATGTATGGTATTTTTCGTTTTGATCGAGTTATCCTTGACATGGAGCGGAGTTGACGATGATAGTCCACATGACATTGCTCTATTTCAAAGGTGTCTTTATAATTCTGCTTTTGGTTAATGTTCGTGGTCCAGCTTTGTTCGAGTCGTTTCGGATTGTGGGTGATCTACTATGTGCGACATATCGAGAGGCCTGTCAGCGGTTGCAATTGTTAGAAAACGACACACATTGGGATACAACACATGCCAATGCCATTGTTACTGTACCTGCAAACAAATTCGTACCCTGTTTGCGATCATCATCTCGACATGTTTTCCATCAAATGTAGTCGAATTGTGGAACAAATACAAGGATGACATGGTTGACGATATTTTACAACGAGCTCGCACAACCACTGTGAATTACGAGCTGAAAATTAACAATGAAATGCGCAACGAGGCGCTGGTTTTGGTCGAATACATGTGTTTACTCATGTGCGGCAGTGACTCCTCAGCAAGAGGACTTATACGACTTTGATGAAAGCGATTGACGACTGAAATGGAGGCGTGTTTTTCATCATTGTACCTGGCGCAACTTGCAAAAATTACCTTATTTCATTACTATTGGCTTGGGTTCGCCCATGATCAGATATTGCGACGACGGTTGCCTCTTCAGGGATTGCACCCACATTGTTGGAAGGCGGTCGAACGGCTTAATCTGCGTTGAAGCTGCCGTTAAATCTCCAACTGACAGACGAAACGACACGCAGCATTTCGAAGAATTCGGCAAGGACGAAAGTGTTGCAGTGTTGCAAGATCATCATCTGGGACGAATGCACAATGGCACACAAACGAACATTGTAGGCACTCGAACGAACTATGCAAGATCTGCGCAGTAACTTGATACGTTTTGGAGGCGTAATGAATTTGTTGCCAGTTGATTTTCGACAAACACTACCTGTCATTTCACAATCCTTAAGCTTTCGTATTTAAGGCGATATGTAAAGAAGCTGCAGTTGACGAGAAATATGTGAGTTACCTTGCAAAATGATCCGTGTGCCGAGATTTTTTCGAATCAATTGTTGGCGATTGGCAATGGATTGATTTCGTTCCTGCCGAATGTCTGCCATTTCACAACGACGAAAGAGGAACTCATTACGAGTGTCCAAACATCATCCAGAACACCATCCAGAAAACATCATCCAGATCCACCATCCAGAATTATGAGAACCACCAATGGGTAAGTGCATGTGCGAAAAATAAGAATGCCGAGGATTTGAATTTCGTAATTCAAAATGTCATTCCTGGACAATTACATTCATTCAACTTAATTGATTGTGCGACTCATCCGGACGAAGTAATCAATTATCCAACAAAATGTTTAAATTCATTGGATTTACCAGGATTGCCACCATATAATTTACGACTGAAGATTGGATCTGCTATCATCATGCTCCAGAATCTCAATCAACCGGAATTGTGTAATAGAACAAGATTGGTCATTGAGCAACTCAAGAATAACGTCATTCAAGCAATGATACTCAGAGGCGAATTCAAGGGCGAGGAAGTGTCCAAGAATTCCACTTATTTCAAACGATTTACCTATTGAGTGCAAACGAATACAATTTCCGGTTTGCCTTTAATTCGCCATGACAATTAATAGATCACAAAGTCAATCTTTGGAAGTGTGCGGGATTAATCTCGAATGCCCATGCTTCTGGCATTGTTGTTTATTGATCTTTGTTTATTTACGCGCCAGATAATGGAACAAAGAATGAAGTCCACCACAAAGCACTGAATTGAACTGGCGCAAGATTCTGTTAACCTCTACAAGCATGTAAATAAAGCATATAAATTCAAACAAATTCGAAAAGTGTTTCATTCAATCAATATCTAAAATTCAAGTTTCGTAATATGTTATCGATCGCGAATGAACGATAAAAAAATTTAGGTGACAAACAAGCCAAGCCTGGCTTTAGTCACTTAAAACTAAAATTAAATCATGAATGTTCGGAATTATTTGAATCCTAAAATCGGTTAAAGCGGGACAAAGTTCGCCGGGTCAGCTAGTTTGTTATATGTATGCTTTACAATTATCCAATTGAAAATGTTTCAAGCAAATTTATATCATAATCAGTTAGTTGTAACAAAATTTGTTATAATTTTGTAACGTTTATGTTATACGCTCCTGGTCGGGTTGCTATGATCTATGCCGATAGATAGTATGCCACTCACGAAAATGTTTGAAAACGCTGCACACGGTCGATTTACCCTATTTCAACGAATTCGCAATTTTGAAACCTGACCACGTAGGATTTTCGATATGAGTGTCCAACTTTTAATTTTCGGTTCGCGGCTTCCAGCAAGTATAATTTCTTTGAAACAAAATGAATCGTGACAAAGTTTTCAGCATTGAATAAAGAAAATTTCAAAACGAGCTCCTGTCAAAATATTGCATCTACGACCACTAGGAGTGCCTAGCCAACCAAATACTACATGACTGAAGCCTCACCCGAGCAAAGGATTATACCAAATTGATAACACATTAGAATACCAGGTTATCAATGTTTGATAGCTGAATATGTTATTATTGAGGCTGAATTAACAGCCAAAATAACAGAAAAGATAACATAAAAGTACTCCGTAGATATGAACACAAAAACTGATTTTGTTATCAATGAGATCATCTTAATAACAGATGCTGTAATGTGAGCAAAATTATTGAAATGGTTTCAAATTTGGTTATCAACTTGATATCTAGTTCTCACGCTTATAACTGAAATAGTGCTGTTGGTAAAAATCATAATTTGTTATTCAAACATCAACTAGTAAAATTTGTCGCAAACAGTATTTTAAAAGTGATAACATATGATAACAAAATTACCGAATGGTGATAACAAAATTTATCTAGCGATAAAGCTGAAATCAAAATGATATCTGAGATAACACAACATGGTATTTAGATGATATCAGTTTGTTATTTTCCTTTGCAAGGGTAGCCTCTTGTTTTGTATAGCAATTATCGATTTCAAGGTTTTGAGATTTTGAGATTTAAGATGAAACTTTGAAAATTTTCAATGTTGATTACTGAAATTTAAATTTATGCTTCCATCTTTTATTTAAATTTCAGTAATCCTCCATATTCCAAATATCATAAATATATTGTGCCGGAAATTTGAACCACTTGTGTTCAGTAGTGCTTAAAAAAGTGAACTCTTTAAAAGTTTTCGCAGGACATAACGATTATGATTAGTTTTTCGAACTTCTTTAGATATTTCAAGAAGCTACCGGAATATCGCAAAGCTAGGAAAAAACAACTCAAAGACTAAAAACAGCACTTAAAAGCACTTTCAAATAAACCAACTTTACCGGTCCTTCCACCGCCTCATTATATTTTTACATCAACTAGTTACTAGTTCATATCTGAATTATTCGATTCCTTTGTGGTTTTGACGATTCGTATCATGCCTCCGAGTTTTAAATGCAATACATTTTATTCGGTTTTCTCCGCTCAAAAAAACAACCAATCGAATTCATTGAATTGATCAAACATGCGGCTGCCACGTTTCGCACCGCAAATCTCTAATTATTGGACCACATCCAAGTGGGCGTCAACGAAATTCATATTATTTCTCCTTCGATTAGTTACGACTTCTTGCCATTGTTTGTTTACTAATCACAACTTTCTTCTTCTCATTTCAGGTAAGCAATCAACTGGAAAACGCTAAATCTACAAACGGCACAGCCGCCCGCATTCATTATCTCGGGGGGTTGATCCACCAACCAACCACAAGCGACACGGTCGGCCTCCCGCCATCGCTCGCTCGTTGTCGTCGTCGTTGTAGTCGTCGCCGGTAATAGGTGAGGAGATTAAACGCGACATGATCGCAAACATTGTTCATTTGGTTTCGTAAGGTGAAAGCTTTAAAACTCAATAAACAACTAAATGACAACTTTTTCGCTCGTTGCCCTAAGGGTTGTTCAGATCACGCAATCTCGACCACAACCCTCCGTCCTCCTTCTCTCCTTGAGTGTAGGTGTGAAACGCCGCAGTGGTGCCGGCACAGTGCTGAAATATGAAGTGTCTTCAACAATAACTTTCTCGCTGCCTTTGTTTGCCAACCACGCTCTGAAGAAAAAAAAAGCAGGCGACGCTCAATTTCCGTTCTAAATTGCATTACGACAGTTTGGTGAGGTTGAATTCAATCACAGCGCGGCTAAGACGAAACATAACCGGCAAAAAAAACTAGCGTTGAAGAAAATGAAATATGGGAAATGAGTGCCGCTCGAGAGGAAGCATTGTTTATGATGAACTCGCTTCTTCCCAAGTGTTTGTGGTGGGACGATGTAAAGTGGTTTTCTCGGTTTGGTTTCGGATTACTTTTGACGGTTTTGAAGTGAGCTTCGGTGGCTGCACTCGGGAGCGTTTTTTTTTTCCTGTAGTTGCGTAAAAGGAGACAGCTGTCTAACTGTCCGTCATTTCGTCACCAGGTGGCAAGATTTGTTGTTATTTAAAATGACAGTAGTTGGCCCACTCAACGGTGCAGTTTGGGTAAGGTCAACGTAATTCAAACTCCGTTATCTGTGTGTACTCGTTAGCAGTTATTTCGAGTTGGCTGGGCACTTGACATGACATTCGTTCGATCGAGACTCTACTTCATTAGGTCATCAGGCTGAGCACTTGAATAATCGCTGGTGAGAAGAAAAAAACCAACAGATAATGTTTTAAAGGTCACTGTCATTGATGTGTTGTTACATGCCGAATGCGATAACGCGCGGATTCCAGTGAATTTGTCAATCTGTGATAGCTACTTTACCGAATGATTTCATCGAATCCCGTTAGGAAAGGAAGCACACAGCATTACGTGCTTCGGTGGTCAAAGCAAATTCGATTGATATTAGCCATTCGTCCGGCGTTTATGGTTATGTCAGTGTGGGAACAAAAAACGATCGCGATCGACTTTTTTTTTTTTGTTGTTGGTCGATTGCTATCATCGACCTCGGTCCTCGGTCGGGGTTGGTTGTTTCCATGGATCTCTTTGTTGTGCAGGAAGAAGAAAGCAGTGCTCGGTACGGAACGGGAGTTGGTTTGGCAAATATTATAATCGCGCTTGCGCGGGACCAGCGACGTGAGCTGATTGGAAATGTGTGCTTTGATGAGCTCCTCGTTGCTTCTCAGGCGGCAAATTTTGACCTGAATTTTGGGGGGAATTTATTAGCCGCGCACATTTATTGTGCTTTATTGGGCATTCTTAGATTTTATAGACGCTGCTAAGGCAAAATGGGCGCACCTTTTGTGGCATCGCATATTAAAGTGGATGAAATAATAAAAATGAAGCGATTGCTTGGATGATGGAAGTAGGTCAAACTCAAGCACAGTATAAATTTGGCATTATTTCAGATTAGCGACTATCCCGTTTTATGGCACAGCCCGGTGTTTTCCGTTTGACCCGCTGATCGTGGAATCGGGAAATTTAGATAAAAATCTGGAAACCAGGAGGGATGGTGAAATTGGATTAGGTCATTTAGGTCATTTTGATACAATTTTCAGCAAAGGTCCGAGGGTTATACTGTGTACGGATATCATCTTCTTGTTGCAAGGGAACATTCAAGTGACTTTTAAATAAAGCAAAGAGAGTAAACTTCTGCTGTTTTCTAAAAGAATCATTAAAATGTTTTAACACACTCGCAAGAAAAAAAATCAGTGGAGTTGTGTTTACCACATGACCGGTGGACGTACACCGTGTCCAATATATTCACATACACTTTTTCCTTGCATTGGGGTCGTGCAACTACTCAACATGCTTCACGTATGTGTTGGCGTAGTTTTGCAGTATGTTTATACAAACGCTCTGAGGTTATGTCCGATTGTTTTCATTCGGTGTTTATATGTACAAGAGGTGTTTGGAGATGATCACTATGTGTTTCAGCAGGACGGAGCGCCATCGCATACTGCAAATCTCGTTCAGGGCTGCTGCCGAGAAAATTTGACCGACTTTTTGGAGAATAAGCAATGGCCTCTCAGTTCACCAGATCTGAATCCCTTGGATTATTTTGTATGCTCATACATGCTGGCGAAGGTACATGACGTCTAATATGAATCAATTCAAAATTGTAATCAAACGAATTTGGGTCGAAATGCCGATCGAAAAACGTCTGGAGCTGGTCAAGAAGGTTGAAGGCGGTGTTATTCCAACACATATGCTGTAGTTGATCAGTATTATATTGCAATATTATGGGTAAATCTATCTATATATATATATATATATATATGAAATAAATGCGTCCGTTCGTGACAGCATAACTCACGAACGACTCGATGGATTTACCTGATTTCTTTTTTATTTAGTTTGTCTTGGTTCCCAACAGGTTTATATAATGAAAAAAAGAGGAAAAAATTACTGGAAAATGAGAATAAATCATAAAAACCAAATTGTTATTTTGTATGGGAATATCCTAAAACGCTAGACAGCATGACCGTCTTTCATTTTGTAAGGAGAAACCGTTGGAAACTTTTATAAAGGCGTCATAATTAACAAAAAAAAAGAGAGGAGAGAATCACTCATTGCTGAGTTGCTGAGGACATTTTCAAAAGTTATGCGAAAAATGAAAATACACTGGAGTCGCTTATTTCGCAATTTTCTATGGGGGTTCCGGAATTCACGCGAGTAGATGTTCGCTTAGATTTGTCCAGAAACGCGTGTAAACATAACTTTTATTGCTTTTTGCGAGGTTTTCGTGAATTACGGATTTTTAAGCGGATTCAGGAATTTACTCGGTTTTTTACGATTTTTTTTTAATTCGTTCTCACGCCTGTGTAATAAGCAACATCAGTGTACATGCCGGTATAAACTGGAGCGTTTGTATTGGTGACACCTCGAAGCGGTTGTAGAAGAAAGATTTTCCTAATACAATGTTGCTATAGGTTTGCGTGTGTAGCCTATGGCATGCAAGAAAAAAGGCTCAGAAGTGTTTGTTTACAAGTGTTGGTAGTCTCTATTCTATTGTTGGTCGAGAATATGAGTGAAGATCAATTTATTGACTACAAAGGCAAGCCTACACACTTAACGGATTTCTGTGAAATTTTAATGAAAAATTACCGTATTCCGGTAAAATTTTACCGAAATCCATATAATCGGATTACCGAACGTTCAGCTATTGAGAATTTGGTAAAATTTTACAAATTTCTGTAAAATAATCTGAGTGAGTATATTCCACAAAATCTTCAACTTTCTGCATTTCAATACGAACCATTGTTTAATTACAATGCGAATATATCAGTCGCCATTACACCAATGAGTGTAGTTTGTTCTCATTGTAATGCATTGAAGTTTCCAAGTGAACCTCCAGAGCTATTTCGTTCTTTGGTTTCTGGAGCAGGAAGTGGTTTTAAACATTTTCTGCAGAACATCCAGAGTTATTATAGTTGTTTTCAAATGATTTCGTTTGGCGCAACGTATATAATAATATTTAAAAGTTTTTTTGGGTTATTTCTAACAGAGCTTAAAAATAAGTAAATCATGAAATTTTAAAACCGTCTACGTTACAGATTCAAGTTCAATTTTACTATAAAGCGGGTTCATTGTTTGACGAAGGACGCAGATCATAAATTTCTACAGATTTAATTTCCCATGAAAGCAACAATCTTCCACCGTGAAGCGGAACATTGTACAACAATTGCAAGCGATGCTTCATGAGCACAATAAATTGATCCAAATGTTCAAGACTGCTCTTAATGCCATCTAAAAACCATAAAATAGTGATTCGAGTTTATTCCTAATTTTACAATTTTCCTGATGGATAATTTAGGTTCTGATAAAAAAATTGAACAAAAACCGGGGTATCGAAAATCGACGATTCTAAACCCTCTATTTAAGCGATTAGACCCTTATTTGCGGAGGTAAACGCTTTTCTTATTCTCCAATTTTTCAATGAGTAGTTTAATTATAAGCAGGACAACGTCTGCCGGGTCAGCTAGTTATAAATAAAATCTGGATTATCGATTTGAAATCAATAGAGTTTTATTTTGTATGAGAATATATTGGACACGGTGTAGACTACTTTTAACCGTTCGATTAGTTTCGTCAGTTTCGTAGCGCAATATTGCAACGCAGGTACTCCTCTAATGGGATATTGGGTTAGCATAAGTAGGTGAATAAGTAGGTTAGAACTTCCTATGATTCGCTTCTTAAAAATTCTTTGGCGGCCCTTGTCGCCGATACCTCTCGTTGCGGCGAAAAGTAAGTGAGCCAACTGTCCGTTCCGTCACACGAAAAGTCATCTTGACGTAGCAACGACAGTGGATAGAACAATTGAGGATATTAGTCAGCAGATTTGAGTAGGTGAAAGAATTGAAACAATATATTGTGAGATTTGAATTCAGTTTATTTATGGAATAATAATTACTTGATTAGATTCAATGTTTATAGCATTAATCCAGCAGGTGGATCACAGATTGTCCTCTAACGTAGTATGCAGAGACAAGTCTTAATAATAGGTATGTTGAGCCTGTAAACAGAGAGTCTTACTTTGTTCGGTAACCTTAAATAATGTTACGTATAGCCTTTCACAGTATCTTTCCGAGATTGTACAACGTCCTGAAACTGATATACCGTTAATACCGAATTTGTAAGTAGATAACTAGAAACCCTAAAATCCATAAAACTAATTAAATATAAATTGTAGCTTTGTAGCTGCACAGTACGGCAACTGACAAACCGGTGTTTGTATTTACGGGAACAAACTACAAAGAAATTCGTCCTAAGTTGGATGTTTTTCTGTTGCCCGTCGGAGATTTGGTTCGATGTTGATACAGCTGTGAAGGCGCTAAGAGGATCTATCGTTGAAGACGACTACTATCTATCACTAAGCAGAAGTGCCGCTAGGAACGGAGTGCATCAGCCAGGATTGAGTGCAGGAGTACAGCTAAGTGCAGTATATTTAGTCTGTAGTCATTATTCCTATTCTCATTTACCGCCTTTGTCGGTTGAGATCTGCGGTATTGATAAGCAAAGCATAGGATAGTTATAGTAGAGACGTCAGAGTAGGGTTAGAGTGTTTAGACTAATCTGTCTCGCGATGTCGCAAAACGAGGTTATTACTACGGCTTCGGAAAGTTGTGGAAAACACTGCAAAAGGTGCGATCGAAGTGATAATGAGGACGATATGGTTTGTTGTGATACTTGTGAGACATGGGAACATTTTCAGTGCGCTGGTGTTACAGACTCTATCGCTGACCCTGACCGTAGCTGGAAATGCCGTGATTGTTTGGCGGATTGCAAAGATTCCTCCAAGTCTGTTTTATCCTTTCACGACTCATCCGTTAGTAAGAGTAGCCGGATCTCGCAGCGTTTGCAGCTCAGTCTTCAATTGCTGGAGGAACAGCAAAGGTTAAAGCAAAAGCGAACAGAAGAAGAATTGAAGATGCGGCAGATGGAGGAAAAAGCTAAGTTAAAGGCCATGGATGACGAGCAGGAGTTCTTGAAGCAGAAATACGAATTGCTTATGCAGATCAGCGACGAGCAGGGTGCATCAGGTAGAAAAAGCGGAGTGAGCGTGAGAAGCAAGCGAGAGCAATTGGAAAATTGGCTTAGTAAGGGATCCATGGGTGACGGAGCTGGCCAGTCGAAGCCATCATCGTCGGGATTTACCCTGTCATTACCAGCAGTCAGCACGATGACTTCTGGAACGATGCCTCCAACTACCATATCAGTGGATACGAGAAATGGAAACACTTGTGGAGCCCTGAATCCAGGAATGCAGTATGGAGATCCGACTATGGCAGTACAGGGTGGAAGCGTCACAGCTCTGGCCCAGTCATATGAACTACTAGCGGCCACAACTGTCCCTGGAGGGTCGAAAAGCTGCCTACCTACATTTTCTTCCACATCGGCGATAGTAGTGGCTACAGCTGGAGGTTCTGCAACTACATCAATAGGCACAGCACCGACAGTTAGTTGGTCAACACGTTCAACGATTCAACAGCCAAAAAGAATTCAAATACCACAATCTACCGTGTCTATTGCAGCACCCATCTACTCGTACCCCGAGATGAATGTACCGTCGTTCAGTGCGGGAGTGAATCCATCGAATTCGTACGCATTGAGCAGTGCACCTGTTATTTCTCAGCAAAACCAGGTTTCAACAATGTATAATTCTGGTTCGCAATTTCCGCGCTTCCTTCCACCGATGCCAGTTAGTGAGTCGTTCGTCAACAGGACAGTTTCGTCAACTGTTAATGTGATCCAGTATCCAGAAGTCGAACCAATAAGTCATCCGTTCCAGTATCCCGCTAATGCGGCATTCAGCGCTTCGATCCACCAATCTAGTGTACCCGGCAATCCAACAGCAGTGCGGAATCCTCAGGCATCGATGGTACTAGATCCGGCAGGAGTAGGATGCACAAGAAGTAATCCTACTATCCATTCGTCTGGACCGAATAACGCTCAGTTGGCGGCACGGCAAGTAATGCCCCGTGAGCTCCCAAGATTTAGTGGTGACCCTCAGGAGTGGCCGATATTCTATAGTTCCTTTAAAAACACAACGGAAGTATGCGGATACACCGATGCTGAAAATCTCGCTAGGTTGCAACGAAGTTTAGGTGGTGCAGCTCTGGAAGCAGTTCGAAGCCGCCTTCTTCTTCCAGCTTCCGTTCCTTTCGTGATGAATACATTACACAAGCTGTATGGAAGGCCGGAGATATTGATAAACTCCCTTTTGAAAAAGGTTAGAAACGTCCCCCCACCGAAATCAGACAACCTTAACACGATTGTCGCGTACGGGTTATCGATACAAAATCTCGTCGATCACATTGTTCTTGCCGATCAACAAGCACATTTAGCAAACCCAATGCTGTTGCAGGAGTTGATAGGTAAGTTGCCCACTTCGTTGAAAATGCAGTGGGGCAGTTTCAAACAACAGTTCGAGAGCGTCAATCTGGCAACGTTCAATAGTTTCATGTCGGGGTTAGTGAACCTTGCATCAGAGCTTAGTATCGACGTAGATTCGGCGCAGAATCATCAGAAGCCGCATAGAGAAGAGAAGACGAAACCTAGAGAAAAGCTATTCACCCACGTTGGCGAATCATCAAGCGTTCCGAAGAAGGATGGTGGATTCGGGGAAGCGACATCGAGAGCGTGTTCGTATTGTGACAAGGATAGTCACCAGATCCTGAATTGTAGTAGTTTCAAGTCGTTGGACATAGGAGGACGATGGAAGGCAGTGAGGCAAAAAACCTATGCCGATTGTGTTTGATTCCTCATCGTAAATGGCCTTGTCGATCGAAAAAGGAGTGTGGAGTGGACGGATGTCGTATAAGACACCACACGCTTTTACATAGTAGCCGAAACGAAAACGCAGTTTCGACGAGGCATAACGAAACAGTCCATCAAAACCATCATGGAACTAAATCATATTCTCTCTTCCGATACCTTCCGGTAACCTTGTTCGGAAACGGGAAGAGGATAAATACCTTTGTATTCTTGGATGACGGGTCATCGTCAACGTTACTCGAAGAAGGAATCGCAGACCAACTAGGAATCGTAGGTGAACAGGACAGTCTTTGGCTAAGTTGGACTGGCAAGATTGGACGGCAGGAGCAGAGTTCACGGCGCATTAGCGTGCAAATATCGAGTGCTGGAAAAGAGGAGAAGTATCTGCTGAATGACGTACGTACAGTGCGAGAGCTAGGACTGCCAGTTCAAACGCTGAATTACGAAGAATTATCGAAGTCGTTCCCTCACCTCCAGGGACTTTCTGTGGTTAGCTACGCTAACGCTAAACCTGGCATGATCATTGGAATTGAACATGTAAGGATGCTTACTAGCCTGAAGACTCGAGAAGGCGGTAACAGCGACCCAGTAGCCGCCAAAACACGGTTAGGATGGTGTATATACGGGAAAAATTCTACTGGTGAAGACTCAGTCGAGCAGCTTCATATTCACGCCGTCGAAAGTATTAGTAACACCGAGTTACACAATTCCATGCGGAAATTCTTTGCGGTTGAGGATGCTGTGGTTTCGAAACAGATAGAATCGGAGGACGACAAGCGAGCACGTGGAATCTTAGAAGCAACTACGGTGCGCAAGGGAATCGTATGGAGACAGGTTTACTCTGGAAAAAGACGACGTGTATTTTCCGGACAGTCACCAAATGGCATTCAACCGGCTGAAAGGCTTAGAGAAAAGGCTTGTGAAAGATCCAGCACTGCGTAGGAGAGTGAATGAACTTATCGAAAGCTTTGAACAGAAAGAGTATGTTCGTAAAATCACGCCACAAGAGTTGGAGAACTCGAATCCTCATCGAAGATGGTATCTACCATTAGCAGTTGTGACAAATCCCAAAAAACCCAACAAAATCCGGATGGTGTGGGATGCTGCAGCAAAGGTAAACGGAGTTTCCTTCAACGACATGCTCCTCAAAGGTCCGGATCTACTTGTACCGCTGGTGGATGTTTTGATACGGTTCAGGGAAGGCAAAATAGCGGTATGCTCCGACATTCGTGAAATGTTTTTGCGAATTTTAATCAGGAACTCTGATAAGATGTCACAGTGTTTCCTGTGGCGCTATAGCCCAGAAGAGGAAGTGCAGGTATACGTGATAAACGTCGCTATGTTTGGAGCGACTAGTTCTCCGTGTACAGCACAGTATGCGAAGAACAAAAATGCCCTAGACTTTGTTGACCATTACCCCAGGGCAGTGGATGCCATAATCAAGAATCACTATGTGGACGATTTCCTTGACAGCGTCAATTCGGTAGAGGATGCCGTCCAGCTGGTCCAGCAAGTGCAGCTTATCCACGCAGCCGCTGGGTTTGAATTTGGAAAAATTATGTCCAACTCACCAGAGGTACTCGATCGCCTCGGAGAGACCAGTCCACCGTCCAGTAAGACTCTAACTGTGGACAAAGAGGTAGTCCAGGAAAGGGTATTAGGAGTTATGTGGGTTCCCTTAGCAGATCACTTCACGTTTGATCAAACAGGCCCTCAAGATGTTTTCAAGGGTCATTCTGGAACTCCAACGAAACGACAAGTTCTTCGAACTGTAATGAAATTGTATGATCCTTTGGGATTCGTTGCGCATTTCGTAGTGCATGGAAAGATCCTTATGCAGGAAATTTGGCGGTCGGGGACGAACTGGGACGAGCCCATTGCAGAACACATTGAAGAGCTGTGGAATAGGTGGATACAGTTGTACGAGTGCATTGACGAAGTTCAAGTTCCTCGCAGTTTTTTGGCGATCTTCAACCACAGGACGTCGATGAAGTAGAAATCCACGTTTTTACAGATGCAAGCGTTGCAGCCTGTGCATGCGTGGCCTATTTGAGGATGTCCCATCAGGGAAGGGCTGGTGTTCGCTGGTTGCTGCAAAGACAAAGGTAGCTCCACTTCGCACACTTTCAATCCCTCGTCTGGAACTACAGGCAGCCATGATGGGTTCTCGTTTGTTGCAAACCATCAGTGCTGCCATCACTATCAACATAAAGCAGCGATTCTTGTGGACCGACTCAGCGACAGTTTTGGCGTGGCTTCGGTCTGACAGCCGACGGTACCACCAATTTGTATCGTTTCGCGTGGGCGAAATTCTGTCGCTTACTAGTGTATCCGAATGGCACTATGTACCGTCAAAACTAAACGTAGCTGACGACGCCACCAAGTGGAATTCGGGTCCGTCTTTCAATCCTGATAGTCGATGGTTTCAAGGGCCATTGTTTCTGAGGAAACCAAAGGAGGATTGGCCAAAGGAATCAGTAGGTAAAGTTCAGGAAGCTGATGCCGCAAGCGAAGAGGTTAATTTCGTAGCAGTACACCGAGTAATGAAGAATTTAATCGACGTCGAACGCTTTTCGAGTTGGCACCGTATACTTCGGACGATGGTCTACGTAAACCGAGCTGTGGATATCTGGAAGCACATCCGTGAGACGAACAAACGCAGTTCAGGGATAGACCGGGAAGAATTCGTGAGGGCTGAAGTAGCATTGTGGCGGCAAGCACAGATAAATGCGTTCCCGGGGAGATTAACGAGCTTAAAAAGGGCTGCAGAGTTGCAAAAAGAAGTCCGCTATACACATTGTCGCCGCTCCTTGATGAGCAGGGAGTGATTCGAATGGACAGCCGAATTAGCGCAGCACCACACGTCTCTTTTGCAGCAAAATATCCAGTAATACTTCCCAGAGAAAGTCGTCTAACATATCTTCTTGTACAGTCTTTTCATCGTCGGTTTCTTCACGCAAATAGCGAAACAGTTTGCAACGAACTTCGTCAACAGTTTCATATACCCAAGCTTCGAGTGCTGATACGAAAAGTTAGCCGAGAATGCCAGCATTGCAAAATTAAGAAAGCCAGTCCGGCAACACCGCGCATGGGAGTGTTGCCTAGAGGGCGCCTAACACCGTTCGTCAGACCATTTTCCTCTGTGGGCGTTGACTATATGGGACCCTTTCTGGTCAAGGTCGGACGCAGCAGTGTGAAACGTTGGATTTGCCTCTTTACCTGCCTCACAATTCGCGCTATTCACTTGGAGTTGGTACATAGCCTAACGACGACCTCCTGCATAATGGCTTTCCGTAGATTTGTGGCGCGACGAGGAGCGCCGTTTGAGGTTTTTTCAGACAACGGCACCAATTTTGTGGGAGCTAATCGCCAGTTGTCTGAGGAAAAGCAGAAGATTAAAGCAATCAACGAGAGCTGCGCATCTACGTTTACCAACACACACACCCAGTGGCACTTTAACGTTCCGGCTGCCCCTCACATGGGAGGTCTTTGGGAACGCATGGTGCGCTCCGTTAAGGTGGCGATGCAGGCTATATCTAGCAGCCCCCGTCACCCCAGTGATGAAGTTATGGAGACAATTATGTTGGAGGCCGAAGGAATCGTGAATTCACGTCCACTGACTTACATTCCCTTAGAACATGAGAATCAAGAGTCACTTACACCCAACCACTTCCTACTGTACGGGTCAACGGGTATCAAACAGCCGGCAGTGAATCCTGTGAACGACGGGAACATTCTAAGAGACAGTTATAGGCTGTCACAGTGTATTGTAGATAAATTCTGGTGCAGGTGGACGCGGGAGTATCTTCCGATACTGACTCGGCGAACGAAATGGTTCGAGGCAACGAAACCGCTGCAGCCAGGCGATTTGGTCATAGTCGTGGACGACACGGTCAGGAATAGATGGGAGCGAGGAAGGATCTTGGAAACTTTTTCCGGATAAATCCGGACAAGTTCGTCGAGCAAAGGTGCAGACTAATAGAGGAGTGTTCACCAGACATGCTGTAAAGCTTGCGGTTCTCGATGTGGCGGCTCCTGACAAGGATCCAAAGGACGTTGTTCCTGAAACGGAAGTAGTTCACGGGTCGGGGAATGTCGCCGATACCCCTCGTTGCGGCGAAAAGTAAGTGAGCCAACTGTCCGTTCCGTCACACGAAAAGTCATCTTGACGTAGCAACGACAGTGGATAGAACAATTGAGGATATTAGTCAGCAGATTTGAGTAGGTGAAAGAATTGAAACAATATATTGTGAGATTTGAATTCAGTTTATTTATGGAATAATAATTACTTGATTAGATTCAATGTTTATAGCATTAATCCAGCAGGTGGATCACAGATTGTCCTCTAACGTAGTATGCAGAGACAAGTCTTAATAATAGGTATGTTGAGCCTGTAAACAGAGAGTCTTACTTTGTTCGGTAACCTTAAATAATGTTACGTATAGCCTTTCACAGTATCTTTCCGAGATTGTACAACGTCCTGAAACTGATATACCGTTAATACCGAATTTGTAAGTAGATAACTAGAAACCCTAAAATCCATAAAACTAATTAAATATAAATTGTAGCTTTGTAGCTGCACAGTACGGCAACTGACAAACCGGTGTTTGTATTTACGGGGAACAGCCCTAAAAAAGGACGTTTGGTTTGAATATTGGTATGCTGAAAGGGTTTCGGTTGTGCTGGCTGTAGTGATTGTTGTTGTTGATATGATCGAACAGCTGGAGACTATCACTTATCGCGTTATAGATTGTTCAGGGTCTGTTTGGGAATTCAAAGTCAATAATTAATTTTTGATAGTTTGGCCGTCGCGAAAAACTTCAACTGATTG